>JAWUZG010000554.1:0-187810 GCA_036785705.1 Acanthornis magna | reverse complement strand
CTCTGGAATTATCCCGGGATGCCTCTGGAATTCTCTTGGGATGCCTTTGGAATTATCCCGGGATACCTCTGGAATTATCCCGGGATACCTCTGGAATTACCCTGGGATACTTCTGGAATTATCCTGGGAAACCTCTGGAATTTTCCCGGGATTCCTCTGGAATTATTCAGGGATACCTCTGGAATTTTCCCGGGATGCCTCTGGAATTATCCCGGGATACCTCTGGAATTACCCTGGGATACTTCTGGAATTATCCTGGGAAACCTCTGGAATTTTCCCGGGATTCCTCTGGAATTATTCAGGGATACCTCTGGAATTTTCCCGGGATGCCTCTGGAATTACCCTGGGGTACCTCTGGAATTATCCTGGGATTCCTCTGGAATTATCCTGGGATACCTTTGGAATTATCCCGGGATTCCTCTGAAATTCTCTTGGGATGCCTCTGGAATTATTCCGGGACACTTGTGGAATTATCCCGGGACACCTCTGGAATTATTCAGGGATACCTCTGGAATTATCCCGGGATGCCTCTGGAATTATCCCGGGATGCCTCTGGAATTTTCCCGGGATTCCTCTGGAATTATTCAGGGATACCTCTGGAATTACCCTAGGATACCTCTGGAATTACCCTGGGGTACCTCTGGAATTATCCTGGGATTCCTCTGGAATTATCCTGAGATACCTTTGGAATTATCCTGGGATACCTCTGGAATTCTCTTGGGATACCTCTGGAATTACCCCGGGGGTGGGGGTTTCGATCCACGGGAACCTCGGGAATCCAGGCTGGATCCCAGCCGCTTCCAGGAACTTCCCAGGCGGAGCGCAGGGAATGGCTCATTCCCAAGGGACGGAGTCCTGGAAAAGCTCCGGCAAATCCCAAACCCGGGGAATTCCGGGAATGCCCATCCCAAACCCCACGGGTCCGGCTGATCCCACACCCGCTGGGGGAAGAGCCGGGATCGGGACGGCATTCCCGGCGCCCTGAGCTCCCGAATTCCCGGGCAGTGTTCCGCAAGGTCCACTCCATCTCCGAGGAGATCAGCTCATCCCAGAGCTTCTACGAGCGGAAAATCCTCTCCCTGCAGGAGGATCTCCAGGGATTGGGTGAGCGCCGGGAAGGCTTTTCCCGGGATTTCTCCAGCCCGGGGAGGAGGCAGCTCCCGGAATCCCATTTTGCTCCCGGGATTTTGGGGGAGGAGGGGACATCCATGAGATCCCGAGGATGGGGTTGGTGGGATGGGGGTTCGGAGAAGCTCTCCCAGGGTCACGGAATTCCGGAATTCCAGCGGGATTTGGGTGGGAAGGGATGTCCTGTGGGATCAGAGCTGTCCCGGTGCCCATCCCCGGGGTCACGGAATCTTGGAATTCCAATAGGATTTGGGTGGGAAGGGATGTCCTGTGGGATCAGGAGGAGCTGGGATCAGAGCCGTCCCGGTGCCCATCCCCGGGGTGATGGAATCCCGGAATTCCAGCGGGATTTGGGTGGGAAGGGATGTCCTGTGGGATCAGAGCGGTCCCGGTGCCCATCCCCGGGATGATGGAATCCCGGAATTCCAGCGGGATTTGGGTGGGAAGGGACTTCTTGTGGGATCAGAGCGGTCCCAGTGCCCATCCCCGGGGTCACGGAATCCTGGAATTCCAGTGGGATTTGGGTGGGAAGGGCCCTCGAGGTTCCGGTCCATCCCGGGACACTCCCGCAATTCCAGGCCGCTCCATTTCCGTCCTGGAGGCACAAACTGAGCCCGGAGCGGCTCCGAGGGATTTTCTGGGATGGGGATTTCTGGGATTGGCTGGGATAATGGGATAACAATGGGATAACGGGATTATGGGATAATGGGATAATGGGTAATAGGATTACAATGGGATAATGGGTAATGGGATGATAATGGGATAACAATGGGATAATGGGATAATGGGTAATGGGATATCAATGGGATAACAATGGGATAATGGGATAACAATGGGATAATGGGATAACAATGGGATAATGGGATGATGGATAACGGGTTAACAATGGATAATGGGGTGATAATGGGATGATAATGGGATAACAATGGGATAACGGGTGGATGCTGTCCCGGCCCAGGGGAGCAGAGCTCTGGGAACTGCTCCGGAACTGCTCCGAGTCCCAGGATAACGGATAATGGGATAATTGATAATGGGATAACAACGGGATAACAATGGGATAATGGGATAACAATGGGATAACAATGGGATAATGGATAATGGATAACGGGATAACAATGGGATAACAGGATAGCAATGGGATAATGGATAACGGGATAATGGGATAACGGGATAACAATGGGATAATGGATAACGTGATAATGGATAATGGGATAGCAATGGGATAATGGATAACGGGATAATGGATAATGGATAACGGGATAACAATGGGATAACAGGTGGATGCTGTCCTGGCCCAGGGGAGCAGAGCTCCGGGAAATGCTCCAAGTGCCGGGATAATGAGATAATGGATAACGGGATAATGGGATACCAATGGGATAACGGATAATGGGATAACAATGGGATAATGGATAACGGATAACGGATAACGGGATAACAACGGGATAACAACGGGATAACGGATAATGGGATAACGGGCGGATGCTGTCCCGGCTCAGGGGAGCAGAACTCCGGGAACTGCTCCGAGGGCCAGGATAACGGGATAATGGATAACGGGATAATGGGATACCAATGGGATAACGGATAATGGGATAACAATGGGATAATGGGATAACAATGGGATCATGGATAACGGGATAATGGGATACCAATGGGATAACGGATAATGGGACAACAATGGGATAATGGGATAACAATGGGATCATGGATAACGGGATAACGGATAATGGATAACGGGATAACAATGGGATAATGGATAACGGGATAACAATGGGATAATGGGATAACAATGGGATAATGGATAACGGGATAACGGATAACGGGATAACGGGTGGATGCTGTCCCGGCCCAGGGGAGCAGAGCTCCGGGAACTGCTCCGAGGGCCGGGACGCGGCGGCGCTGGGCCGGGAGCTGTCGGAGCTGCGCCAGGAGCTGGAGGAGATCCAGAAGATGCTCCTGGTGCAGGAAATCCTCCTGGACCGAACCTCGCAGAGCCACGCGCGGCTCTCGGCCGCCGGCTCCGCCATCTCCAGGGGGCTGGAAAACTGCTCCGCGTCCATCGGGAACGTCAACCGCAGCCTGGAGCGGCTGCGGGAGCAGGCCGGGGGCTGCCAGGGAGCCGCGTCCCGCCTGGAGAGCTCCCTGCAGGGCCTGGCCCGCGAGCGCTGGGAGGCGGGAATGGCTCTGGAGCGGCTGAATTCCAGCCTGGAGCAGAATTCCCAGCGGCTCCGGGCGCTGCAGGGCCAGGCGGACGAGGACACGCTGGCGCTGCAGAAGGTGGTGGCCGAGTGGCAGAACGTGACGCGGGCGCTGGGGACACTCCGCGCGGCCTCGTGGCGCTCGGCCGATCTGCTGCGGGGGCTGCAGGCCGGGCTGGGCGCAGCGGCGCAGGAGGCGGCGCGGAACTCCGAGAGGACGCACGAGCTGGCGCTGCAGCTCCTGGGCGTCCAGCTGCAGCTGGACAACATCTCCTCGCAGCTGGACGAGAGCCGCGAGAACCTCCAGGACCTGCGCTACCACCACGGGCACGGGCGGAACCGCACGGCCGAGCGCTTCCAGGCGCTGGAATTCCGCATGGAGTCGCACGAGGCCGAGCTGGGCACCATCGGCGCCAACGTGGAGGCCACGGACGGGCACGTGCACGGCATGCTGCGCTTCCTGGACAGCGTGCGGCTCTCCTGCGCCCTGGGCTTCAACGGGCACGCCGAGGAGCTGCAGGAGCTCAACCGCTCCCTCGGCAGGCTCCAGGCCGACACCGGCGAGCTGCGGGAGCGCGCCGGGATCCTCGCGGCGCGCCTCGAGTTCGACGTGCGGAACCTCTCCATGGTCATGGAGGAGATGAAGGCGGTGGACGCGCGGCACGGGGAGATCCTGGGGAACGTCTCCGTGCTCCGAGGTCAGCGGGAAATGATCGGGATGGGGTGGGGTTGGGGTGGGATTGGGGGATCCTGATCCCCAGGAGATCCTCGGGAACGTCTCTGTGCTCCGAGGTCAGCGGGAAATGATCGGGATGGGGTGGGGTTGGGGTGGGATTGGGGGATCCTGATCCCCAGGAGATCCTCGGGAATGTCTCCGTGCTCCGAGGTCAGTGGGGAATGGTGGATCTCCCGGATTGGGGTGGGATTGGGGGATCCTGATCCCCGGGAGATCCTTGGGTACGTCTCTGTCCTCCGAGGTCAGTGGGAATGGTGGATCTCCCGGGACGGGGTGGGATTGGGGGATCCTGATCCTCAGGAGATCCTCGGGAATGTCTCTGTGCTCTGAGATCAGCTGGAATGGATCAGGATGGGGTGGGATTGGAGTGGGATTGGGGGATCCTCGGGAATGTCTCCGTGCTCCGAGGTCAGCGGGAATGGTGGATCTCCCGGGACGGGGTGGGATTGGGGGATCCTGATCCTCAGGAGATCCTCGGGAACGTCTCCATGCTCCGAGGTCAGCGGGAATGGTGGATCTCCCGGGACGGGGTGGGATCAGGGGATCCTGATCCCAAGGCGGGGCCAAATCACCGCTCTGGGGTCAGGGATGGCACCTGGATCATCCCATGGGATCATCCCAAGGATGTGGGGCTGTCCCGGGCATGGGGACAGGGACAGCGGGGAGGTGACTGTTCCCTGGATGAGGGGAGGGATTTTGGGAATGCAGCTCCCAAGGAAGGTGGAGAAGGATCCAAACCACCCCGGCTGAGGTCAGGGAATTTGGGATTTGGAGGATTATCCTATGGATGCGGAGCTGTCCCAGGGACGGAGGGGAGGTGACCTCTCGGGATGAGCAGTGGGATGTGGTGGGATTTGGGAATGTCCCGAGGCCTCTCCGGTGCCATTTGGGAATGTCCCGAGTCCCCTCCGGTGCCATTTGGAAATGTCCCGAGTCCCCTCCAGTGTCATTTGGGAATGTCCTGAGTCCCCTCTGGTGCCATTCCCTGTCCCCATGGTGCCGGTGACTCTTCCCAATCCCACTGGAGAGGGAACAGCTGCCCCTGGATGGGGGCGCCCCAAATCCTCCTGGGATGGAATTCCCAGGCTCAGAACATTCCCTGGATCCCCCGGGGATGGAATTCCTGGGCTTAGAACATTCCCTGGATCCCCCGGGGATGGAATTCCCGGGCTCGGAACATTCCCTGGATCACCCAGGGATGGAATTCCCAGGCTCGCGGCATTCCCTGGATCCTCCGGGGATGGAACTCCCGGGATCAGAACATTCCCTGGATCCCCCGGGGATGGAATTCCCGGGCCCGCAGCCATTCCCCGGATCCCCCGGGTTGGAACTCCCGGGCCCGCAGCCATTCCCCGGATCCCCCGGGTTGGAACTCCCGGGCCCAGAACATTCCCTGGATCCCCCGGGGATGGAATTCCCGGGCTCGGAACATTCCCTGGATCCCCCGGGGATGGAATTCCCGGGCTCGGAACATTCCCTGGATCACCCAGGGATGGAATTCCCGGGATCAGAACATTCCCTGGATCCCCCGGGGATGGAATTCCCGGGCCCAGAACATTCCCTGGATCCCCCGGGTTGGAACTCCCGGGCCCAGAACACTCCCGGGACGCGCCGCTGTCGTTGCAGGAGTGCCGGGGCTGCCGGGGCCCCGCGGCCCCCGGGGCGATGTCGGATCCCGAGGGTCCCCGGGCGGCCCCGGAGCCAAGGGCGCCGCCGGAGCCGCGGGAGCGCCGGGCCCGCCGGGAGCGCCGGGAGCGCCGGGGCCGCCCGGGCCGCAGGGGGAGCGGGGCCCGCTCGGCTCCCGCGGCGCCCCGGGCCCCAAGGGCTCCAAGGGCGGCTGGGGCGGCTCCGGGCCCCGCGGCCCCGCCGGAGCCAAGGGCGAGCGCGGAGCGCCGGGAGCCGCGGGAGCGCCGGGGGCGCCGGGAGCGGCCGGGCCGCCGGGAGCCGCGGGAACGGCCGGGAGCCGCGGAGCCCCGGGAGCGGCGGGACCGCCCGGGGCCAAGGGAGAGCCCGGCCCCAGGGGACCCCCGGGAATGCCGGGGCCGCCCGGGCCCCCGGGACCGGGATAGGGATACGGGGATACAGGGATGGGGACCGGGAATGGGATAGGAAATGGGATACAGGGACCGCCCGAGGCCCCGGGACCGGGATAGGGATACGGGGATACAGGGATGGGGACCGGGAATGGGATAGGGATTGGGATACAGGGATTGGGACCGGGAATGGGATAGGAAATGGGATAAGGAATGGGATACAGGGATCGGGAATGGGATAGGAAATGGGATACAGGGACCGGGAATGGGACACAGGGACCGCCCGGGGCCAAGGGAGAGCCCGGCCCCAGGGGACCCCCGGGAATGCCGGGGCCGCCCGGGCCCCCGGGACCGGGATAGGGATACGGGGATACAGGGATGGGGACCGGGAATGGGATATGGGGACCGGGAATGGGATAGGGATTGGGATACAGAGATTGGGACCGGGAATGGGATAGGGAATGGGATAGGGAATGGGATACAGGGATCGGGAATGGGATAGGGATTGGGATAGGGATTGGGATACAGGGATTGGGACCGGGAATGGGATATGGGGACCGGGAATGGGATAGGGAATGGGATACAGGGATCGGGAATGGGATAGGGAATGGGATACAGGGATCGGGATCGGGAATGGGATAGGGATTGGGATGCAGGGACCGCCTGGGACCCGGATAGGGATATGGGGATAGGGATCGGGAATGGGATAGGGAATGGGATACAGGGATAGGGAATGGGATAGGGATACAGGGACCGCCCGGGCCCCCGGGACCGGGATAGGGAATGGGATTGGGATATAGGGATAGGGACCGGGAATGGGATAGGGAATGGCACTGGGACAGGGACACGCCAGTGCCACCCCCGGGAATGGTGGGACCGCCCGGGGACCGGGATAGGGAATAGGGCAGGGATATAGGGACCGGGAATGGGATTGGGAATAGGATACAGGGATGGGGACCGGGAATGGGATAGGGAATGGGATAGGGAATGGGATATAGGGACCGGGAATGGGATTGGAACAGGGACTCGGACTGGAACAGGGATTGGGACTGGGATGGGGACAGGGACTGGGATTGGAGCAGGGATTGGGACGGGGAGACCCCAGTGTCACCCTCAGTACAGGGATTGGCACTGGGATTGGGACAGGGACAGGGGGAGCCCATCCAGACAGGAACTGGGACATGGGACCCACTGTCCTCCTGGGACTGGGATTGGGACAGGGACTGGGATTGGGATGGGGACAGGGATGGGGACTGGAATTGAGAGTGGGATTGGGACAGGGATGGGGTTCGGATTGGGACTGGGACAGTTTTGGGGACAGGGATTGGGACGGGGGTCTCCCCCAGTGTCTCCCCCCAGTCGGGCACTGTCCCCAAAGTCCCCCCGGGTTCCCGCGGGACGGGCGGGGGGGGGGGGAGGGGCACAGAGCGCTCCCAGTCCCTCCCAGTGTTCCCAGTTTGGGGGTGGGGCCGGCCCCTGCTCCCGGGAATTGGGAATTATCGGGAATTATCGGGAATTATCAGGAATTGGGGTCCCTGGTGGGCTCAGCTGGGCTGGGCTTTTGTGTCCCCCCCGTCCCCGATTCTCGCGGCTCAATAAAGATCCCTGTGCCTCCTGAACTGGGAATGCTGGGAATACTGGGAATACTAGGAATAAATTCCAGTGGGCTGTGGCAGCGCTGGGGAACTGGGAATGCTCCAGGCCGTGATTCCCAAATCCGGGAATTCGCACGGGAAGGAGCCGCTCCAGGATCCCAAAATCCTGGATTTAAGGAGATCCCGTGCCGTGATTCCCAAATCCGGGAATCCCCGCGGGAAGGAGCAGCTCCAGGATCCCCAAATCCTGAATGTAAGGAGATCCTGGGCCGTGATTCCCAAATCCGGGAATTCGCACGGGAAGGACCCAGGATCCCCAAATCCTGGATGTAAGGAGATCGCGTGCCGTGATTCCTAAATCCGGGAATCCCCGCGGGAAAGAGCCGCTCCAGGATCCCAAAATCCTGGCTTTGGGGGATCCCGGGCCACGATTCCCAAATCCGGGAATTCGCACGGGAAGGAGCCGCTCCAGGATCCCCAAATCCTGAATGTAAGGAGATCCCAGGCCGTGATTCCCAAATCCGGGAATCCCCGCGGGAAGGACCCAGGATCCCCAAATCCTGAATGTAAGGAGATCGCGTGCCGTGATTCCCAAATCCGGGAATCCCCGCGGGAAAGAGCCGCTCCAGGATCCCAAAATCCTGGCTTTGGGGGATCCCGGGCCGTGATTCCCAAATCCGGGAATCCCCGCGGGAAAGAGCCGCTCCAGGATCCCCAAATCCTGAATGTAAGGAGATCCTGGGCCGTGATTCCCAAATCCGGGAATTCGCACGGGAAGGAGCCGCTCCAGGATCCCCAAATCCTGAATGTAAGGAGATCCCAGGCCGTGATTCCCAAATCCGGGAATCCCCGCGGGAAGGACCCAGGTTCCCCAAATCCTGGATGTAAGGAGATCCCAGGCCGTGATTCCCAAATCCGGGAATCCCCGCGGGAAGGAGCCGCTCCAGGATCCCCAAATCCTGAATGTAAGGAGATCCCAGGCCGTGATTCCCAAATCCGGGAATTCGCACGGGAAGGAGCCGCTCCAGGATCCCCAAATCCTGAATGTAAGGAGATCACGTGCCGTGATTCCTAAATCCGGGAATCCCCGCGGGAAAGAGCCGCTCCAGGATCCCAAAATCCTGGCTTTGGGGGATCCCGGGCCGTGATTCCCAAATCCGGGAATCCCCGCGGGAAAGAGCCGCTCCAGGATCCCCAAATCCTGAATGTAAGGAGATCCTGGGCCGTGATTCCCAAATCCGGGAATCCCCGCGGGAAGGAGCCGCTCCAGGATCCCCAAATCCTGGCTTTGGGGGATCCCAGCCCCGCTCCCTCCCGCCGGGAGCCCCATCCCGGGCATTCCCGCCCGGCCCTTTATTGGTGTTGGCAGCTCCGTTTCCTGTTTTGATCCCAAAATTCGGCGCCGCGCGGGAAGCGAGGAGGGCCCGGCCCTGGAAAAACAGCGCGGGGGCGGAGAGCGGATTTGGGGCATTTTGGGGGAATTTTGGGGGGATTTGGGGGGGCTGAGACCCGGGAATTCATTGCACCCATGGGGCTGGGCTGGGATCATCCCATGGGATCATCCATTGGGATTTGGGGAATTTTTTTGGAATTTGGGGGGAATGAGATCCAGGAATTCATTGCACGGATGGGGGCCGGACAGGCATGATCCGACGGGATCATCCCGATGGGATTTGGGGCATTTTTGGGAATTTGGGGGGGCTGAGACCCGGGAATTCATTGCACGGATGGGGCCGGGCTGGGATCATCCCATGGGATTTGGGGCTGATTTTTGGGTATTTGGGGGGGGCTGAGATCCGGGAATTCATTGCACGGATGGGACCGGGCTGGGATCATCCCATGGGATCATCCCGATGGGATTTGGGGGATTTTTGGGAATTGGGGGGGCTGAGACCCAAGAATTCATTGCACCCATGGGGCCGGGCTGGCATCATCCCATGGGATTTGGGGGAGATTTCTGGGAATCTGGGGGGGCTGAGACCCGGGAATTCATTGCACAAATGGGACCAGACTGGGATCATCCCACGGGATTTGGGGCTGATTTTGGGAATTTGGGGGAGCTGAGATCCAGGAATTCATTGCACGGATGGGGCCGGGCTGGGATCATCCCATGGGATCATCCATTGGGATTTGGGGAATTTTTGGGGAATTTGGGGGGAATGAGATCCAGGAATTCATTGCACGGATGGGGCCGGGCTGGGATCATCCCATGGGATCATCCTGATGGGATTTGGGGCTGATTTTTGGGTATTGGGGGGGGGAATGAGATCCAGGAATTCATTGCATGGATGGGGCCAGGCTGGGATCATCCCACGGGATCATCCATTGGGATTTGGGGGATTTTTGGGAATTTCGGGGGTGCTGAGACCCGGGAATTCATTGCACGGATGGGGCCGGGCTGGGATCATCCCATGGGATCATCCCGATGGGATTTGGGGGAGATTTTTGGGAATTTGGGGGGGGGGGCTGAGACCCGGGAATTCATTGCACCCATGGGGCCGGGCTGGGATCATCCTGATGGGATCTGGGGGATTTTTGGGAATTTGAGGGGGCTGAGACCCGGGAATTCATTGCATGGATGGGATTGGGGCGGGATCATCCCGATGGGATTTGGGGGATTTTTGGGAATTTGGGGGGGGGCTGAGACCCGGGAATTCATTGCACGAATGGGGCCGGGCTGGGATCATCCCATGGGATTTGGGGCTGATTTTTGGGTATTTGGGGGGGGCTGAGACCCGGGAATTCATTGCACGGATGGGACCGGGCTAGGATCATCCCATGGGATTTGGGGAATTTTTTGGGAATTTGGGGGGGGGCTGAGACCCAAGAATTCATTGCACAAATGGGACCAGACTGGGATCATCCCGATCGGATTTGGGGCTGATTTTTGGGTATTGGGGGGGGGAATGAGATCCAGGAATTCATTGCACGGATGGGGCCGGGCTGGGATCATCCCACGGGATCATCCATTGGGATTTGGGGGATTTTTGGTAATTTCGGGGGGGCTGAGACCCGGGAATTCATCGCACGGATGGGGCCGGGCTGGGATCATCCCATGGGATCATCCCGATGGGATTTGGGGCATTTTTGGGAATTGGGGGGGGAATGAGACCCGGGAATTCATTGCACCCATGGGGCCGGGCTGGGATCATCCTGATGGGATCTGGGGGATTTTTGGGAATTTGAGGGGGCTGAGACCCGGGAATTCATTGCATGGATGGGATTGGGGCGGGATCATCCCGATGGGATTTGGGGGATTTTTGGGAATTGGGGGGGCTGAGACCCAAGAATTCATTGCACCCATGGGGCCGGACAGGCATCATCCCGTGGGATTTGGGGGATTTTGGGGAATTTGGGGGGGCTGAGACCCGGGAATTCATTGCATGGATGGGATTGGGGCGGGATCATCCCGATGGGATCATCCCGATGGGATTTGGGGGATTTTTGGGAATTGGGGGGGCTGAGACCCAAGAATTCATTGCACCCATGGGGCCGGGCTGGCATCATCCCATGGGATTTGGGGGAGATTTCTGGGAATCTGGGGGGGCTGAGACCCGGGAATTCATTGCACCCATGGGACCAGACTGGGATCATCCCACGGGATTTGGGGCTGATTTTGGGAATTTGGGGGAGCTGAGATCCAGGAATTCATTGCATGGATGGGGCCGGGCTGGGATCATCCCATGGGATCATCCATTGGGATTTGGGGAATTTTTTGGGAATTGGGGGGGCTGAGACCCGGGAATTCATTGCACAAAATGGGACCAGACTGGGATCATCCCACGGGATTTGGGGCTGATTTTTGGGTATTTGGGGGGGGCTGAGACCCAGGAATTCATTGCATGGATGGGGCCAGGTTGGCATCATCCCGATGGGATTTGTGGGATTTTTGGGAATTTGGGGGGGGTGAGACCCGGGAATTCATTGCACCCATGGGGCTGGACTGGGATCATCCCACGGGGTTTGGGGGATTTTTGGGAATTTCGGGGGAGCTGAGATCCAGGAATTCATTGCACAGATAGGGCCGGGCTGGGATCATCCCATGGGATTCGGGAGGCATTTTTGGGAATTTGGGGGGGCTGAGACCCGGGAATTCATTGCACGAATGGGGCCGGGCTGGGATCATCCCATGGGATTTGGGGCATTTTTGGGAATTTGGGGGGGCTGAGACCCGGGAATTCATTGCACAGATGGGGCCGGGCTGAGATCATCCCACGGGATCATCCCATGGGATTTGGGGGGGATTTTTGGGAATTTGGGGGGGCTGAGACCCGAGAATTCATTGCACCCATGGGGCCGGGCTGGCATGATCCGACGGGATCATCCTGATGGGATTTGGGGCATTTTTGGGAATTGGGGGGGGAATGAGACCCGGGAATTCATTGCACCCATGGGGCCGGGCTGGGATCATCCTGATGGGATTTGGGGGATTTTTGGGTATTTGGGGGGGGCTGAGACCCGGGAATTCATTGCACCCATGGGGCCGGGCTAGGATCATCCCATGGGATCATCCCATGGGTTTTGGGGAATTTTTTGGGAATTTGGGGGGGGGCTGAGACCCGGGAATTCATTGCACCCATGGGGCCGGGCTGGCATCATCCCGTGGGATTTGGGGCTGATTTTTGGGAATTGGGGGCGCTGAGACCTGGGAATTCATTGCACGGATGGGGCCGGGCTGGCATCATCCCATGGGATCATCCCGATGGGATTTGGGGCGATCCCAAAAGGCGATGGGGTGGGGCACCCCAAAACCTTCCCGATTTTTTGGGGGGACACGGACAGCCGAAACCTTCTCCATTTTTCTTTTTTTTCGGGGGTGGGGGGACAAGGATACCCCAAAATCTTCCTGGTCCTGGGTGGGGCACCCCAAAATCTCCTGGATTTTTGGGAATGGGCAATGTGGGGATCCCAAAATATTCCCATGTTGGGGAGGGGGGATTACAAGAGAACCCCAAGAGCTTCCTGGTTTTGGGAATGGGGGATCCCAAACCTTCCTGGATTTTGGGAATGGGGGATCCCAAACCCTCCCGGTTTTTGGGAATGGGGGATCCCAAACCTTCCTGGATTTTGGGAATGGGGGATCCCAAATGTTCGCATTTTTTGGGAATGGAGATCCCAACCCTTCCCGGTTTTTGGGAACGGAGAACCCAAACCTTCCCGGTTTTTGGGAATGGGGGATCCCAAAACCTCCCGGTTTTTGGGAATGGGGGATCCCAAATGTTCCCATTTTTTGGGAATGGAGACCCCAGACATTCCCATTTTTTGGGAATGGAGATCCCAACCCTTCCCGGTTTTTGGGAATGGAGAACCCAAACCTTCCTAGATTTTGGGAATGGGGGATCCCAGCCCTTCCCGGTTTTTGGGAACGGGGGACCCCAGGACCCCTTGGGGCCGATCCTGCCCCTCCGGATCCCAGGAGCTCCCTGGGATCCCTCCCCCCATTCCCGGATCCCTAATCTTTCCCAAAGGCCTGGGAAACCTCGGGAATGAGCCCTGGCCTGGGAAAATGGGGAAGGGTGGGAATTCCATGGGAACAGCGGGAGGGGGAGCTGGGAACAGAATGGGAACACTGGGATTGCTTGGGAACAGCGGGAATGGGAACGGGAATGGGAACAGCGGGAATGGGAACGGGAATGGGAACAGTGGGATTCCATGGGAACAGCGGGAATGGGAACAGAATGGGAACGGCAGGAATGCGAACGGCGGGAATGGGAACAGTGGGAATGGGAACGGCAGGAATGGGAACGGCAGGAATGGGAACAGTGGGAATGGGAACAGGGGAACAGTGGGAATGGGAACGGCAGGAATGGGAACGGCGGGAATGGGAACAGTGGGAATGGGAACAGGGGAACAGTGGGAATGGGAACGGCAGGAATGGGAACGGCGGGAATGGGAACAGTGGGAATGGGAACAGTGGGAATGGGAACAGGGGAACAGTGGGAATGGGAACGGCAGGAATGGGAATAGGGGGAATGGGAACAGCAGGAATGGGAACAGTGGGAATGGGAATAGGGGGAATGGGAACAGTGGGAATGGGAACAGAGGGAATGGGAACAGCAGGAATGGGAACAGTGGGAATGGGAATAGGGGGAATGGGAACAGTGGGAATGGGAACAGAGGGAATGGGAACAGCGGGAATGGGAATAGGGGGAATGGGAACAGAGGGAATGGGAACAGTGGGAATGGGAACAGTGGGAATGGGAACAGCGGGAATGGGAATAGGGGGAATGGGAACAGCAGGAATGGGAACAGTGGGAATGGGAATAGGGGGAATGGGAACAGTGGGAATGGGAACAGAGGGAATGGGAACAGTGGGAATGGGAACAGAGGGAATGGGAACAGCAGGAATGAGAACGGTGGGAATGGGAATAGGGGGAATGGGAACAGCGGGAATGGGAACAGTGGGAATGGGAACAGGGGGAATGGGAACAGCAGGAATGGGAACAGCAGGAATGGGAACAGTGAGAATGAGAACGGTGGGAATGGGAACAGTGGGAATGGGAACAGCAGGAATGGGAACAGGGGGAATGGGAACAGTGGGAACGGGAACAGCAGGATTCCTTGGGAACAGCTGGAATGGGAACAGGGGGATTCCTTGGGAACAGTGGGATGGGAAGGGCTGGGAATGCTGAGTGGGAATTGGGGGGGCAATTCCCGGGGATTGTCCTGGAAGGACAGGGGGGACCGGGAAAATGATCCATGGATAATGATGCAGGGATATTCCCAGGGATTCCCAGCCCATGGAAAACAATGCAGGGATATTCCCAGGGATTCCCAGCCCATGGGGAATGATCCAGGGCTATCCCAAGGATTCCCATCCCAACCGACACGGATCCAGGGGGTGTTTGGGATCTCCATTCCCATGGAAAATGATCCAGGGCCATCCCAAACCATCAGAGCCCATGGTCACCGATCCCACGGACACGGATCCACAGCACAATCCCATGGATTTCCCCCAGACAATCCCATGGATCCATGGCACAATCCCATGGATTTCCCCACAGCATTCCCATGGATTTCCCTGGGCCCATCCCATGGATTTCTGCGGCTACAATCCCATGGATTTCCCCGCACAATCCCATGGATTTCCCTGGCACTTTCCCATGGATTTCCCTGGCACTTTCCCATGGATTTCCCCACAGCATTCCCATGGATTTCCCCGGCACAATCCCATGGATTTCCCCGGCACATTCCCATGGATTTCTCCCAGACAATCCCATTGATTTCCCCCTGACAATCCCATGGATTTCCCCGGCACATTCCCATGGATTTCCCTGGCACATTCCCATAGATTTCCGTGGCCACAATCCCATGGATTTCCCCACAGCATTCCCATGGATTTCCCGGGCACATTCCCATGGATTTCCCCCAGACAATCCCATGGATTTCCCCGGCACAATCCCATGGATTTCCCCGGCACAATCCCGTGGATTTCCCCACAGCATTCCCATGGATTTCCCCCAGACATTCCCATGGATTTCCCCGGCACAATCCCATGGATTTCCCCGGCACAATCCCGTGGATTTCCCTGGCACAATCCCATGGATTTCCCCGGCACAATCCCACGGATTTTTGTGGCACAATCCCATTAATTTCCCCGGCACAATCCCGTGGATTTCTCCCAGACAATCCCATTGATTTCCCCTTGCACAATCCCATGGATTTCCCCGCACAATCCCATGGATTTCTCCCAGACAATCCCATTGATTTCCCCCAGACAATCCCATTGATTTCCCCCTGACAATCCCATGGATTTCCCCGGCACATTCCCATGGATTTCCCCCAGACAATCCCATGGATTTCCCCGGCACATTCCCATAGATTTCCGTGGCCACAATCCCATAGATTTCCCCCTGACAATCCCATGGATTTCCCGGGCACAATCCCATGGATTTCCCGGGCACAATCCCATGGATTTCCCCACAGCATTCCCATGGATTTCCCCGGCACAATCCCGTGGATTTCCCCGGCACAATCCCGTGGATTTCCCCGGCACAATCCCATGGATTTCCCCGGCACAATCCCGTGGATTTCCCCGGCACATTCCCATGGATTTCTCCCAGACAATCCCATTGATTTCCCCTTGCACAATCCCATGGATTTCCCCGCACAATCCCATGGATTTCCCCCAGACAATCCCATGGATTTCCCTGACACATTCCCATAGATTTCCGTGGCCACAATCCCATGGATTTCCCCCAGACAATCCCATGGATTTTTGTGGCACAATCCCATGGATTTCCCCGGCACAATCCCGTGGATTTCCCCGGCACAATCCCACGGATTTTTGTGGCACAATCCCACGGATTTTTGTGGCACAATCCCGTGGATTTCCCCGGCACAATCCCATGGATTTCCCCGGCACAATCCCATGGATTTTTGTGGCACAATCCCATTAATTTCCCCGGCACAATCCCGTGGATTTCCCCGGCACATTCCCATGGATTTCCCCGGCACAATCCCATTAATTTCCCCGGCACAATCCCGTGGATTTCCCCGGCACAATCCCATGGATTTCCCCGGCACAATCCCATTAATTTCCCCGGCACAATCCCGTGGAATTCCCCGGGCCCATCCCGCGGCCGCTCCTGGGCACATTCCGGAGCCACCAGGGCCGGAAAAGGCTGGGAGAGGCTCCTGAAAGGATCCATTCATGGAGCGGGGAGCGGCCTCTTCCCAAATTCCCGCATTCCCACATTCCCAAATTCCCAGCCAGAAGGGCAGGGACAGACCCGTTTTTCCCAGGAACATTCCTTGTTTTTCCCAGGAACATTCTCTGTTTTCCAGGAGCATTCCCTCTTTTCCCAGGAACATTCCCCCTTTTCCCACGAGAATTCCCCATTTTCCCATGAACATTTCTGGTTTTCCCAGGAACATTCCCTGTTTTCCTGGGAACATTTCCTCTTTTCCCAGGAACATTCCCAGTTTTCCCAGGAACATTCCCAGTTTTCCCGGGAACATTCCCAGTTTTCCCAGGAGCATTCCCAGTTTTCCTGGAAGCATTCCCTGTTTTCCCAGGAGCATTCCCTCTTTTCCCAGGAACATTCCCAGTTTTCCCAGGAACATTCCCCGTTTTCCCAGGAATGTTCCCAGTTTTCCCAGGAACATTCCCAGTTTTCCTGGGAACATTCCCAGTTTTCCCAGGAACATTCCCTGTTCTCCTGGGAACATTCCCTGTTTTCCCGGGAACATTCCCAGTTTTCCCAGGAGCATTCCCAGTTTTCCTGGGAGCATTCCCACTTTTCCCAGGAACATTCCGGGTTTTCCCAGGAGCATTCCGGGTTTTCCCAGCTGCTCCCCTCTCCCACATTCCCAAAACCGCGGATCCATTCCCAACTCCGGAGCCGCCTCCCGTTCCCTATGGATTCGGGAGAGCTCCGGGATCCCCCCGATCCCATTCCCGTTCCCGTTCCCATTCCCATTCCCATGGGATGCAGGGAAAGAGGGAATTCCCAGGCTGCCATTGCTGGGAATGGTCCCTTTTCCTTGGGATATTCCCAGATTTCCTTCAGCATTCCGGCTCCTTCCAGAGCTCTTCCCTTTTCCGGGGGACATTCCCAGAATTCCCATGAGAATTCGGCAGCTCTTCCCTTTTCCCAGCGATATTCCCGGATTTCCCGTAAGGATTCTGGAGCTCTTCCCTTTTCCCAGCGATATTCCCGGATTTCCCGTAAGGATTCTGGAGCTCTTCCCTTTTCCCGGGGACATTCCCAGAATTCCCGGGAGGATTCCGGAGCTCTTCCCTTTTCCCTGGGGATATTCCTGGATTTCCCAGGAGCATTCCGGCTCCTTCGGGAGCTCTTCCCTTCTCCCTGGGGATATTCCCAGAATTCCGGGGGCTATTCCCAGAGCAGCTTCTCACAGAACAGCAGGAATTCAGTGGAATTCCAAAGGGGAATCCCAACCCCCCCGAGCCGGATCCTTTCCCGAATTCCATCCCCAATTCCCAACCCCCCCAGGGCAGAGCTTCCCCGACAATTCCCGGCAGGAAGAATTCCAGAGGCAGCCCGGGAAGCCAAGGCTTTGTTCGCTCCCCCCAATCCCGGGAATTCCCTCCCATTGTCCTTGGAAAAGGCCCCCGGATCCGGCCCCGCATTCCCGAGGTTTTCCAGGCCCGGGAGGAGCCGGAGGCAGAGCCAGAGTTCGTTTTCCCGGGAATTTTTTTGGCAGCGTCAGGAACGTTCCCGGGGCGGGATCCTCACATGAACTCGTCCGAGTCGTTCCCGTCCTGCGGGAAAAGGGAAAATCGGGATCGTCGGGAATGTGGGAACGGGAATTGGGGGGGGGTCAGGAGGGGCTGGGAATTCCCGGGATTTGCGGCGAATCCCGGGAATCTGAGGGAAGGGATCAGGGAATCCCGGGATGCTCCCGCCCCAATCCCAACGTTTCCCAGGATCCCTCCGGCTTTTCCTTCCCAGGACAGAGGATTCCCGTTCCCAGCTCTCCGGAATTCCCGGAATTCCCGACCCTTTCCCCCGGAATTCCCGGGAATTCACCTGGTTGGAGGACATGTTCTCCGCCTTCATCAGCGACGAGTAGCTCCTGCGGGGAGAATTCCGGAATTCCCAAGTTATCCCGGGTTTTTAACAGAATCGGGATGAAAAAAAAAAAGGGATCAAATCCCAGAAACCCTCAGGGATTTTCCCTCTGGAATTTGGCCGTGTTGGATCCTCTGTCGCTTCCCTCAGGAATTCAGCCTGAGGGATCTGCTGATTCCCAAGGTTTTCTCCGGGATCCCCCAGCCGGAAAATCCCAGATTTGGGAGCCCATTCCCGCTTTCCCGGGCTTGGATCCTCGGGGAAAATCCCAAATTCCTTCAAATCCCGGTTTTTAGCTCAGTGAGGGAGAACCGGAATTCCGGGAAGCGCAAATCCCATGGGATGAATTCCCGGAGTCACTCTGGGATCAGGGGGACATTCCAGGCCCTCGTTCCCTGCTCATTTTGGGCCGGGAATTCCAGAGGGAATTCCAGGGGCAATTCCAGAGGGAATTTCAGAGGGAATCCCAGGCTCTCCTCCCTCAGTCCCTAAAGATTCCCAACTTTTCCTTGGACGCTTCCCGGCCTGGAGCAGCCCCCGGAGCTCTTCCCTCGGGATGGGGGCCCCGGGAATTCCCATTCCCCATTCCCAGGAATTCCCATTCCCCATTCCCAGGAATTCCCATTCCCCATTCCACACTCACAGGGAATTCTCATTCCCATTGATTCCCATTCCACATTCACAGGGAATTCCCATTCCTGATTCCAAGGGAATTCCCATTCCCCATTCCCAGGGAGTTCCCATTCCCAGGAATTCCCATTCCCAGGGAATTCCCATTCCTCACTCCCCAGGGAATTCCCGTTCCTGATTCCCAGGGAATTCCCATTCCCGATTCCCAGGGAATTCCCATTCCCATTCCCCATTCCCAGAAATTCCCATTCCCCATTCCCAGAAATTCCCATTCTCAGGGAATTCCCATTGATTCCCATTGATTCCCATTCCCCATTCCCAAGAATTCCCATTCCCCATTCCCATTCCCAGCTCTAGCCGCTCTTCCCTCGGGATGGGAACCCCGGGAATTCCCATTCCCCATTCTCAGGGAATTCCCATTCCCAGGAATTCCCATTCCCCATTTCCCCACTCCCAGGAATTCCCATCCCCAGGAATTCCCATTCCCCATTCCCAGGAATTCCCATTCCCCACTCCCAGGGAATTCCCATTCCCAGGGAATTCCCATTCCCCATTCCCAGGGTGTTCCCATTCCCAGGAATTCCCATTCCTCACTCCCAGGGAATTCCCATTCTCAGGGAATTCCCATTGATTCCCATTCCCCATTTCCAGAGAATTCCCATTGCCCACTCCCAGGGATTCCCATTCCCAGGGAATTCCCATTCCCATTGATTCCCATTCCCCGTTCCTGGGAATTCCCATTCCCAGGAATTCCCATTCCCCATTTCCATTTCCCCACTCCTAGGAATTCCCATCCCCAGGAATTCCCATCCCCAGGAATTCCCATTCCCCACTCCCAGGAATTCCCATTCCCATTCCCCATTCCCATTGATTCCCATTCCCCATTCCCAGGAATTCCCATTCCCCATTCCCAGGGAATTCCCATTCCCCACTCCCAGGGAATTCCCATTCCCCAGGGAATTCCCATTCCCCATTCCCCACTCCCAGGAATTCCCATTCCTCACTCCCAGGGAATTCCCATTCCCCATTCCCCAGGGAATTCCCATTCCTGATTCCCAGGGAATTCCCATTCTCAGGGAATTCCCATTGATTCCCATTCCCCACTCCCAGGAATTCCCATTCTCCACTCCCAGGGAATTCCCATTCCCCAGGGAATTCCCATTCCCATTCCCCACTCCCAGGGAATTCCCACTCCCATTCCCCACTCCCAGGGAATTCCCATTCCCCAGGGAATTCCCATTCCCATTCCCCACTCCCAGGGAATTCCCATTCCCCATTCCTCACTCCCAGGAATTCCCATTCCCATTCCCCATTCCCATTGATTTCCATTCCCCATTCTCAGGAATTCCCATTCCCCACTCCCAGGGAATTCCCATTCCCCAGGGAATTCCCATTCCCATTCCCCATTCCCAGGGAATTCCCATTCCCCAGGGAATTCCCATTCCCATTCCCCACTCCCAGGGAATTCCCATTCCCCAGGGAATTCCCATTCCCATTCCCCACTCCCAGGAATTCCCATTCCCATTCCCCATTCCCATTGATTTCCATTCCCCATTCTCAGGAATTCCCATTCCCCACTCCCAGGGAATTCCCATTCCCATTCCCCACTCCCAGGAATTCCCATTCCCATTCCCATTCCCCATTCCCAGGGAATTCCCACTCCCAGGGAATTCCCATTCCCAGGAATTCCCATCGCCCACTCCCAGGAACAAGGCCCCGTCCCCAGAACCATCCCCAGGACCACCACCATTTCCCAGAGCCGCCATCATCCCAGAAAAACCAAAATTCTTCCCCCCCTCCACGATCCGGCAAGGAATTCCCGGCATTCCCGGCATTCCCGGCATTCCCGGCGTTCCCACCTGAGCTCCTCGAGCTCCTTCTTCCTCTTGAGCTCGTCCTTCTGGCGCCGGCGGAGCTCCTGGAGCTGCGCGCGCCGCAGGCTGCGCTCCTCGCGGTCCCGCGATTCCCGCTCGGCCGCCAGGTCCGGGAAGCGCTCCACGCGCGTCTTCTCCAGCCGGTGCAGGATCTCCGACACCTTCTTCTCCACCGTCAGCATCTTCACCTGCGCCGCCGGCAAGAAAAAACGGGAATTGGGGGCGTTTTCCGAGGGGAAAAACACCCCCGGACGCGGTTCGTGATGGGAACGGTGGGAATTGCAGCGGGGAGAAAAATGGGAATGGGGGGAGATTCGTGATGGGGGAATGGCCTGGGTGTGGGTTGTGATGGGAATGTTGGGAATTCCATGGGAAAATGGGAATTGGGGGTGTACCCAATGGGAAAAACACCCCAGTCCTGCTTCGAGCTGGGAATGTTGGGAATTCTGTGGGAAAATGGGAATTGGGGGCGTTTTCCGAGGGGAAAACCGCCCCCGAACGCGGTTCGTGATGGGAATGGTGGGAATTGCAGCGGGGAGAAAAATGGGAATTGGGGGCGGATTCGTGATGGGGGAATGGCCTGGGTGTGGGTTGTGATGGGAATGTTGGGAATTGCGGGAAAATTGGGAATTGGGGGTGTACCCAATGGGAAAAACACTCCAGTCCTGCTTCGAGCTGGGAATGTTGGGAATTCCGTGGGAAAATGGGAATGGGGGGAGATTCGTGATGGGGGAATGGCCTGGGTGTGGGTTGTGATGGGAATGTTGGGAATTCCGTGGGAAAATTGGGAATTGGGGGTGTACCCAATGGGAAAAACACTCCAGTCCTGCTTCGAGCTGGGAATGTTGGGAATTCCGTGGGAAAATGGGAATTGGGGGCGTTTTCCGAGGGGAAAACCGCCCCCGGACGCGGTTCGTGATGGGAATGGTGGGAATTGCAGCGGGGAGAAAAATGGGAATGGGGGGAGATTCGTGATGGGGGAATGGCCTGGGTGTGGGTTGTGATGGGAATGTTGGGAATTGCGGGAAAATTGGGAATTGGGGGTGTACCCAATGGGAAAAACACTCCAGTCCTGCTTCGAGCTGGGAATGTTGGGAATTCCGTGGGAAAATGGGAATTGGGGGCGGATTCGTGACGGGGGAATGGCCTGGGTGTGGGTTGTGATGGGAATGTTGGGAATTGCGGGAAAATTGGGAATTGGGGGTGTACCCAATGGGAAAAACACCCCAGTCCTGCTTCGAGCTGGGAATGTTGGGAATTCCGTGGGAAAATGGGAATTGGGGGCAGATTCCTGACGGGGGAATGGCCTGGGTGTGGGTTGCGATGGGAACGTTGGGAATTGCGGGAAAATTGGGAATTGGGGGTGTACCCAATGGGAAAAACACCCCAGTCCTGCTTCGAGCTGGGAATGTCGGGAATTCCGTGGGAAAATGGGAATTGGGGGCAGATTCCTGACGGGGGAATGGCCTGGGTGTGGGTTGTGATGGGAACGTTGGGAATTGTGGGAAAATTGGGAATTGGGGGTGTACCCAATGGGAAAAACACCCCAGTCCTGCTTCGAGCTGGGAATGTCGGGAATTCTGTGGGAAAATGGGAATTGGGGGCGTTTTCCGAGGGGAAAAACGCCCCCGGACGCGGTTCGTGATGGGAATGGTGGGAATTGCAGGGGGGAGAAAAATGGGAATGGGGGGAGATTCGTGACGGGGGAATGGCCTGGGTGTGGGTTGCGATGGGAATGTTGGGAATTGCGGGAAAATTGGGAATTGGGGGTGTACCCAATGGGAAAAACACCCCAGTCCTGCTTCGAGCTGGGAATGTTGGGAATTCCGTGGGAAAATGGGAATTGGGGGCAGATTCCTGACGGGGGAATGGCCTGGGTGTGGGTTGTGATGGGAACGTTGGGAATTGTGGGAAAATTGGGAATTGGGGGTGTACCCAATGGGAAAAACACCCCAGTCCTGCTTCGAGCTGGGAATGTCGGGAATTCCATGGGAAAATGGGAATTGGGGGTGTTTTCCGAGGGGAAAAACACCCCCGGACGCGGTTCGTGATGGGAACGGTGGGAATTGCAGGGGGGGAGAAAAATGGGAATGGGGGGAGATTCGTGATGGGGGAATGGCCTGGGTGTGGGTTGTGATGGGAATGTTGGGAATTGTGGGAAAATTGGGAATTGGGGGTGTACCCAATGGGAAAAACACCCCAGTCCTGCTTCGAGCTGGGAATGTTGGGAATTCCGTGGGAAAATGGGAATTGGGGGCAGATTCCTGACGGGGGAATGGCCTGGGTGTGGGTTGTGATGGGAATGTTGGGAATTGCGGGAAAATTGGGAATTCTGCATTTTACCCATGGGGAAAACCCCCCCAGTCCTGCTCTGTGCTGGGAACATTGGGAATTGCAGGGGAAAATTGGGAATTCGGCTATTTACTAAGAGGGAAAACGTCCCAATGCTGGTCTGTGCTGGGAACGTTGGGAATTGCAAGGAAAATTGGGAATTCTGCTTTTTACTAATAGGGAAAACGTCCCAATCCTGGTCTGTGCTGGGAATGTTGGGAACGGCAGGGAAAATTGGGAATTCTGCTTTTTACTAAGAGGGAAAACGTCCCAATCCTGGTCTGTGCTGGGAATGTTGGGAATTGCAGGGAAAATTGGGAATTCTGCTTTTTACTAACAGGGAAAACGTCCCAATCCTGGTCTGTGCTGGGAATGTTGGGAATTGCAGGGAGAAAATTGGGAATTCTGCTTTTTACTAATAGGGAAAATGTCCCAATGCTGGTCTGTGCTGGGAATGTTGGGAATTCTGGGGGAAAAACTGGGAATTTGGTGCTTTCCCAATTCGGAAAACACCTCAATGCTGTTTCAACGTGGGAATGCTGAGAATTGCAGGAAAGTTGGGAATTGGGCAATTTCCCAAAGGGAAAAACACCCCGATCAAGGTTAGTGCTGGGAATGTTGGGAATCTTGGGGGAAAACTGGGAATTCTGCACTTTCCCAATGGGAAAAACACCCCAATCCCAGTTTGAGCTGGGAATGCTGGGAATCGCCTGGATCCCAATGGCCATTCCCTCGATCCCCATGGTCACAACTCCCCGGATCCCAGTCCCCATTCCCACTTTCCCAATCCCCATTCCCACTTTTCCTGATCCCCATTCCCAGTTTTCCTGATCCCCATCCCCATTTTCCCAGCCCCATTCCCACTTTCCCAGCCTCATTCCAACTTTCCTGATCCCCATCCCCATTTTCCCGGCCTCATTCCTGGTTTTCCCATTCCCCATTCCCACTTTCCCGATCCCCATTCCCAGTTTTCCCGATCCCCATTCCCGGTTTTCCCGATCCCCATTCCCACTTTCCCAATCCCCATTCCTAGTTCTCCCATTCCCCATTCCCGGTTTTCCTAATCCCCATTCCCAGTTTTCCCATTCCCCACTCCCGGTTTTCCCATTCCCCATTCCCACTTTCCCATTCCCCATTCCCATTTTCCCAATCCCCATTCCTGTTTTCCCAATCCCCGTTCCCAGTTTTCCCATTCCCCATTCCCAGTTTCCCAATCCCCATTCCCATTTTCCCAATCCCCATCCCCATTTTTCCAGCCCCACTCCCACTTTCCCATTCCCCACTCCCACTTTCCCAATCCCCATTCCCAGTTTTCCCAATCCCCATTCCCACTTTCCCATTCCCCACTCCCACTTTCCCGATCCCCATTCCCGGTTTTCCTGATCCCGATTCCTGGTTTTCCCAATCCCCATTCCCAGTTTTCCCATTCCCCATTCCCGGTTTTCCCATTCCCCATTCCCGGTTTTCCCAATCCCCATTCCCGGTTTTCCCATTCCCCACTCCCACTTTCCCAATCCCCATTCCCGGTTCTCCCAATCCCCATTCCCGGTTTTCCCGATCCCCATTCCCAGTTTTCCCATTCCCCATTCCCAGCTTTCCTGATCCCCATTCCCCTTTTCCCAATCCCCACTCCCGGTTTTCCCAATCCCCATTCCCGTTTTTCCTGATCCCTGGTTTTCCCAATCCCCATTCCCAGTTCTCCCAATCCCCATTCCCAGTTTTCCCATCCCCATTCCCCTTTTCCCATTCCCCATTCCCGGTTTTCCCAATCCCCATTCCCGGTTTTCCCAATCCCCATTCCCAGTTTTCCTGATCCCCATTCCCCTTTTCCCATTCCCCATTCCCAGTTTTCCCGATCCCCATTCCCGGTTTTCCCATTCCCAGTTTTCCCATTCCCCATTCCCGGTTTTCCCATTCCCAGTTTTCCCATTCCCCATTCCCGGTTTTCCCATTCCCAGTTTTCCCAGTCCCCATTCCCACTTTCCCGATCCCCATTCCCGGTTTTCCCATTCCCAGTTCTCCCAATCCCCATTCCCGGTTTTCCCGATCCCCGTTCCCGGTTTTCCCATTCCCAGTTCTCCCAATCCCCATTCCCAGTTCTCCCAGCCCCATTCCCAGTTTTCCCGATCCCCATTCCCAGTTCTCCCATTCCTCATTCCCAGTTCTCCCATTCCCCATTCCCGGTTTTCCCATTCCCCATTCCCAGTTCTCCCAATCCCCATTCCCAGTTTTCCTTTCCCATTCCCAGTTTTCCCATTCCCCATTCCCAGTTTTCCCATTCCCCATTCCGGTTCTCCCAATCCCCATTCCCACTTTTCCCGATCCCCATTCCCAGTTCTCCCAGCCCCATTCCCAGTTTTCCCATTCCCCGTTCCCGGTTTTCCCAATCCCCATTCCCGGTTTTCCCAATCACCATTCCCAGTTTTCCTGATCCCCATTCCCCTTTTCCCATTCCCCATTCCCAGTTTTCCCGATCCCCATTCCCAGTTTTCCCATTCCCAGTTTTCCCATTCCCCATTCCCGGTTTTCCCATTCCCGGTTTTCCATTCCCAGTTTTCCCATTCCCCATTCCCGGTTTTCCCATTCCGGTTTTCCCATTCCCAGTTTTCCCAGTCCCCACTCCCAGTTTTCCCATTCCCCACTCCCAGTTTTCCCATTCCCCATTCCCAGTTTTCCCATTCCCAGTTTTCCCGATCCCCATTCCCGGTTCTCCCGATCCCCATTCCCAGTTTTCCCGATCCCCATTCCCAGTTCTCCCATTCCCCATTCCCAGTTTTCCCATTCCCCATTCCCAGTTTTCCCATTCCAGTTTTCCCGATCCCCATTCCAGTTCTCCATTCCCCATTCCCGGTTCTCCCATTCCCAGTTCTCCCAATCCCCATTCCCAGTTTTCCCGATCCCCATTCCCGATTTTCCCAATCCCATTCCCAGTTCTCCCAATCCCCATTCCCAGTTCTCCCAATCCCCATTCCCAGTTTTCCCGATCCCCATTCCCAGTTCTCCCATTCCCCATTCCCACTTTCCCGATCCCCATTCCCGGTTTTCCCATTCCCAGTTCTCCCAATCCCATTCCCAGTTCTCCCAGCCCCCATTCCCAGTTCTCCCAATCCCCATTCCCGGGTTTTCCCGATCCCCATTCCCGGTTTTCCCATTCCCCGTTCCCGGTTTTCCCGGCCCTCACGTCCTTCTGCCGATGGAATCCGATCTGCCCCACGTCCATGTCGGGAGTTTTCCGGAGGTTGCTCCAGGGAGTGTACACCACCGTCACGTTGTTCATCTTGCAGCCTGGGAAAAGCGGGAAGGGAAAAAAAAATGGGAAAAAAGCAAGGAAAAATCCCAATCCCATTCCGCCTGGAAGCGCTCCCGATCCCGGACAGCTCCGGGAAGAGCGACGGGGAAAATCCGGGGAAAATTCGGGGAAAATCCGGGGAAAATCCGGGGAAAATCCAGGGAAAATCCGGGGAAAATCTGGGGAAAATCCATGTAAAATCCGGGGAAAATCCAGGGAAAATTCAGGGAAAATCCGGGAAAATCCGGGGAAAATCCGGGGAAAATCCAGGGAAAATCCGGGGAAAATCCGGGGAAAATCCGGGGAAAATCCAGGGAAAATTCAGGGAAAATCCGGGATAATCTGGGGAAAATCCAAGGAAAAATCGGGGAAAGTCTGGGGATAATCTGGGGAAAATCCAGGGAAAATCCAGGGAAAATCCGGGGAAAATCCGGGGAAAAATCCGGGGAAAAATCCAGGGAAAATCTGGGGATAATCTGGGGAAAATCCGGGGAAAATCTGGGGAAAATCTGGGAAAATCCAGGGAAAAATCCCGGGGAAATCCGGGGAAAATCCGGGGAAAATTCAGGGAAAATCCGAGGAAAATCTGCGGAAAATCTGGGGAAAATCTGGGGAAAATTCAGGGAAAATTCACGGAAAATCGGGGAAAATTCACGGAAAATCCGGGGAAAATCTGGGGAAAATCCGGGGAAAATCCGGGAAAATCCGAGGAAAAATCGGGGGAAAATCTGGGAATAATCCGGGGAAAAATCCGGGGAAAATCCGGGGAAAATCTGGGGAAAATCTGGGGAAAATCCAGGGAAAATCCAAGGAAAAATCGGGGAAAGTCTGGGGATAATCCAGGGAAAATCCAGGAAAAATCCGGGGATAATCCAGGGAAAATCTGGGGAAAATCCAGGAAAATCCGGGGAAAATCCGGGGAAAATCCGGGGAAAATCCAGGAAAAATCCAGGGATAATCAGGGAAAATCCGGGGAAAATCCGGGGAAAATCCAGGGAAAAATCCGGGGAAAATCCACGGAAAATCCACGGAAAATCCGGGGAAGGGGGAGAATCCTGGGAGAGAGCTTTGGGGTGGGGCGGGAGCATTCCAGAGGGAAAAGGTGGGAATTCCAGGGATGAAATTCAGGGAAAAAGCTCCAAAGGGGTGGCAGAGGAGGGAAAAATGGGAATCCGAGGAATTCCACACCTTGGCTCCCCCAGGGAAAAGCAGGAATTCGAAGGAATTCCGATCGCTCTTTGTAAGGAATTCTGAGCTGCTTCCCCGGGCTGGGATATTCCCAGGATTTTCTGGGAATTGTCTGAGGAGCAGGAGCCCAAATCCATAACTTTGCATGGAGAGGGAATGCCACACAAAAATTCCCAGGAAAACCGGAATTCGGCATTGTCCCAATGGGGAAAACACCCCAATCCTGGTTTGGGCTGGGGAAAGTTGGGAATTGTGGGGGAAAACTGGGAATTGGGAACGCGGCCCTTTCCCGGCCTTTTCCTGGGATTCAGGGATGGAACAGAACTCTTTCCCAGGGATTTCCCGGGATTCTGGGATGGAACCTGGCCCTTTCCTGGAGATTTCCCGGGGATTTCCTGGGGATTTCCGGGATTCAGGGATGGAACATGACCCTTTCCCATGGATTTCCTGGGATTCAGGGATGGAACCTGGCTCTTTCCTGGAGATTTCCCAGGATTCCGGGATAGAACATGACCCTTTCCCATGGATTTCCTGGGATTCAGGGATGGAACATGGCTCTTTCCCAGGGATTTCCCAGGATTCTGGAATTCTGGGATGGAACACAGCCATTTCCCAGGGACTTCCCAGGATTCTGGGATGGAGCGCGGCCTTTTCCCGGGAATTTCGGGGGATTTCCCAGGATTCAGGGACAGAACACAGCCATTTCCCAGGGATTTTCCAGGATTCTGGAATTCTGGGATGGAACCTGGCCCCTTCCAGGGATTTCCCAGGGATTCAGGGACAGAACACAGTCATTTCCCAGGGATTTCCCAGGGATTTCCCAGGATTCCGGGATGGAACCTGGACCCTTCCCAAGGATTTCCCACGATTTCTCGGGATTCAGGGATGGAACCTGGCCCCTTCCCAGGGATTTCCCAGGGATTCAGGGACAGAACACAGTCATTTCCCAGGGATTTCCCAGGGATTTCCCAGGGATTCCGGGATGGAACATGGCCCCTTCCCAAGGTTTTCCCACGGATTTCTCGGGATTCAGGGACAGAACACAGCCATTTGCCAGGGATTTCCCAGGATTTCCTGGGATTCTGGGATGGAACACAGTCATTTCCCAGGGATTTCCTGGGAATTTCCCGGGATTCAGGGATGGAACATGGCCCTTTCCAGGGATTTCCCAGGATTCTGGAATTCTGGGATGGAACACAGCCATTTCCCAGGGATTTCCCAGGGATTCTGGGATGGAACATGGCCCCTTCCCAAGGATTTCCCATGGATTTCCCGGGATTCAGGGATGGAACACAGTCATTTCCCAGGGATTTCCCAGGGATTCAGGGATGGAACACGGCCCTCTCCCAGGGACTTCCCGGGATTCTGGGATGGAGCACGGCCTTTTCCCAGGAATTTCCGGGGATTTCCTGGGATTCAGGGACAGAACACAGCCCTTCCCAAGGATTTCCCACGGATTTCTCGGGATTCTGGGATGGAACACAGCCCTTTCCCAGGGATTTCCTGGGGATTTCCTGGGATTCAGGGACGGAACACAGCCATTTGCCAGGGATTTCCCAGGATTCTGGAAATCTGGGATGGAACACAGCCCCTTCCCAGGGATTTCCTGGGGATTTCCTGGGATTCAGGGATGGAACATGGCCCTTTCCAGGGATTTCCCAGGATTCTGGAATTCTGGGATGGAACACAGCCATTTCCCAGGGATTTCCCAGGATTCTGGGATGGAACATGGCCCCTTCCCAAGGATTTCCCATGGATTTCCCGGGATTCAGGGATGGAACACAGTCATTTCCCAGGGATTTCCCAGGGATTCAGGGATGGAACACGGCCCTCTCCCAGGGACTTCCCGGGATTCTGGGATGGAGCACGGCCTTTTCCCAGGAATTTCCGGGGATTTCCTGGGATTCAGGGACAGAACACAGCCCTTCCCAAGGATTTCCCACGGATTTCTCGGGATTCTGGGATGGAACACAGCCCTTTCCCAGGGATTTCCTGGGGATTTCCTGGGATTCAGGGACGGAACACAGCCATTTCCCAGGGATTTCCCAGGATTCTGGAAATCTGGGATGGAACACAGCCCCTTCCCAGGGATTTCCTGGGGATTTCCTGGGATTCAGGGATGGAACATGGCCCTTTCCAGGGATTTCCCAGGATTCTGGAATTCTGGGATGGAACACAGCCATTTCCCAGGGATTTCCCAGGATTCTGGGATGGAACATGGCCCCTTCCCAAGGATTTCCCATGGATTTCCCGGGATTCAGGGATGGAACACAGTCATTTCCCAGGGATTTCCCAGGATTTCTCGGGATTCAGGGATGGAACACAGTCATTTCCCAGGGATTTCCCTGGATTCTGGAATTCTGGGATGGAACACAGCCCCTTCCCAGGGATTTCCCAGGATTCTGGGATGGAACCTGGCCCCTTCCCAGGGATTTCCCAGGGATTCAGGGACAGAACACAGTCATTTCCCAGGGGTTTCCCAGGGATTTCCCAGGATTCCGGGATGGAACCTGGACCCTTCCCAAGGATTTCCCACGGATTTCTCGGGATTCAGGGATGGAACACAGCCATTTCCCAGGGATTTCCCAGGATTTCCTGGGATTCTGGGATGGAACACAGCCCTTTCCCAGGGATTTCCTGGGAATTTCCCGGGATTCAGGGATGGAACATGGCCCTTTCCAGGGATTTCCCAGGATTGTGGGATTCTGGGATGGAACACAGCCCCTTCCCAAGGATTTCCCACAAATTTCTTGGGATTCAGGGATGGAACACAGTCATTTCCCAGGGATTTCCCAGGGATTCAGGGATGGAACACGGCCCTCTCCCAGGGTCTTCCCGGGATTCTGGGATGGAGCACGGCCTTTTCCCAGGAATTTCCGGGGATTTCCTGGGATTCAGGGACGGAACACAGCCATTTCCAGGGATTTCCCAGGATTTCCTGGGATTCAGGGATGGAACACAGCCCCTTCCCAAGGATTTCCCACGAATTTCTTGGGATTCAGGGATGGAACACAGCCATTTCCCAGGGACTTCCCAGGATTCTGGGATGGAGCACGGCCTTTTCCCAGGAATTTCCTGGGGATTTCTCGGGATTCAGGGATGGAACACAACCCTTTCCCGGGATTTCCCAGGATTTCCTGGGATTCAGGGATGGAACACAGCCCTTTCCCGGGGATTTCCCAGGGATTTCCCGGAATTTCCTGGGATTCTGGGATACCTTGGATGCTGTTGGCCTTCACCAGGTGGGCGCAGTCGATCAGAACTTCCTTGGGAATGTCATCCATGGTCTGGCCCTGGAGAAGGGAATTCCCGTGGGATTCAAGGACAGAATTCCCGGGGGATATCCCGGATTTCCCCGCGGTTTCCCGGGGGATATCCTGGCTTTTCCCGGGGATTTTTTCCCTGGATTTTCCCACTTTTCCCGGGATTACCTTGTGCAGCCGCAGGTAGACGTGGGCGGAGGAGAGTTTATCCACGTGGAACCTGTGGAATACCAGAACATTCCATTGGGAATTCCATCCGGAATTCCTTCTTTCCTTCTGCAATCTCGAGGTTTCCCTCCTGATGGAATTGGGGAAAAGCAACCCCAGGGCCTGGCTCCAATTCCAGAGACGCTGATCCAAATGGATCCTTCCCACTGGGAATGAGGCATGGAAGGGGAAAAGGGGGGAAAAGGGGAAAAAAAGGGGAAAAAGGGAGAAAAAGGGAAAAAATGGAAAAAAAGAGGGGGGAGGGGGAAAAAAGGGGAAAAAGGGGAAAAAGGGGGAAAGGGGGAAAAAGGAAAAAAGGTGAAAAAAGGGGAGAAAGGGGGAAAAAAGGGGAAAAAGAGAAAAAAGGGGAAAAAAGGGAAAAAAGGGGAAAAATGGGAAAAGGGGGGAAAAGGGGGGAAAGGGGGGAAAAAGCAAAAAAGGAGAAAAAAGGGGGAAAAGGGGAAAGGGGAAAAAAGGGGAAAAAAGGGGGGTGAAAGGGGGGAGAAGGGGAAAAGGGGGGAAAAGGGGGAAAAAGAGGGAAAAGGGGGAAAAAGGGGGAAAAAGGGGGGGGGAGGCGGAAACGGGGGGGGAGGGGGAAAAAAGGGGAAAAAGGAAAAAAGGGGGGGGAAAGCAAAAAAGAAGAAAAAAGGGGGAAAAGGGGAAAAGGGAAAAAAGGAAAAAAAGGGGGGGCAAAAGGGGGAGAAGGGGAAAAGGGGGGAAAAGGGGAAAAGGGGGAAAAAGGGAAAAGGGAACAAGGAAAAAAGGAAAAAAGGGGAAAAAAGAGGGAGAAAGGGGGGAAAGAGGAAAAAAGGGAAAAAAGGGGGGGAAGGGGGAGAAGGGGAAAAACTGGAAAAAAGGGGAAAAAGGGGAAAAGGGGGGAAAAGGGGGAAAAGGGGGAAAAAGGGGAAAAAGGGGGAAAAAAGGGGAAAAGGGAAAAAAGGGGAAAAAGGGGAAAAAGGGGAAAAAGGGGAAAAGGGAAAAAAAGGGAAAAAAGGGGAAAAAAGGGGAAAAAGGGGAAAAAAGGGGAAAAAGGGGAAAAAAGAGGAAAAAGGGGAAAAACTGGGAAAAAGGGGAAAAAGGGGAAAAAAGAGGAAAAAGGGGAAAAACTGGAAAAAGGGGAAAAAGGGGAAAAGGGGGGAAAGGGGAAAAAAGGGAAAAAAAGGGGGGGAAGGGGAAAAGCTGGAAAAAAGGGGAAAAAAGGGGAAAAGGGAAAAAAGGGGGAAAAAAGCAAAAAAGGAGAAAAAAGGGGGAAAAGGGGGAAAAGGGGGGAAAAGGGGGAAAAGGGAAAAAAGGGAAAAAAGGGAAAAAAGGGAAAAAGGGGGAAAAAGGGGGAAAAAGGAGGAAAAAGGGGGAAAAAGGGGAAAAAAGAGGAAAAAGGGGAAAAACTGGGGAAAAAGGGGGAAAAGGGGGAAAAGGGAAAAAAGGGGGGGGAAGGGGGAGAAAAGGGGGGAAAAGGGGAGAAGGGGGAAGAAGGGGGAAAAAGGGGAAAAAAGGGGAAAAAGGGGAAAAAGGGGGAAAAAGGGGGAAAAGGGGGAAAATGGGGAAAAAAGGAATGGAAGGAGGGAAGGGGATGGGGGAGAGGGAAAGGGGATGGGAATGGAGGAAAGAGGGAAAAATGGGAGGGAAAAGGGAGAGGAAAGAAAGGGGAAAGGGAATGGGAAGAGGATGAGGGAGAGAAGGGAATGGGAAAGGTCGGAAAAAGGAGGGAAATGTGATGGGAATGGGAGAAAAGGAAAGAGGGAAAGGGAGAGAGGGGGAAATTGGGAAAAAGGGATGGGAGAGAGGGAACAGGGAGAGGGAAGGGGGAAAGGGAATGGGAAAGGGGAATGGGAAAGGGAAGGAAAACGGAAAAAGGAGGGAAGGGATGGGGGGAAAAGGGGATGGGAATGGGGAAAGGGAATGGGGAAAGGGAATGGGATAGGAAAGGGATGGGAATGGGATGGGAATGATGGGAATGGGATGGGAATGGGGAAAGGGAATGGGATGGGAATGGGATGGGAATGGGATGGGATTGATGGGAATGGGATGGGAATGGGGAAAGGGAATGGGATGGGGAATGGGATGGGAATGGGATGGGAAAGGGATGGGAATGGAATGGGAATGGGATGGGAATGTTGGGAAAGGGATAGGAATGGGAAAGGGAATGGGAAAGGGAATGGGAATGGTGGAAAAGAATGGGAATGGGAAAGGGAATAGGATAGGAATGGGATGGGAATGAGATGGAATGGGATGGGAACTGAAGAGCTGAGCTCAGGAATTCCAGGCCCCATCCCAAGGCTATTCCCAAATGAAGGCCTGGCCAGGAATGAGTCAGGAATGGGAAAAAGCTGAGCCAGGAGAGAGAAATGGGATCTGGGGGAAAATGGGATCCAGGAAAAGGAAATGGGATCCAGGGAAAGGAAATGGGATCCAGGGAAGGAAATGGGATCCAGGGGAAATGGGATCCAAGGAAAGGAAATGGGATCCGAGGAAAGGAAATGGGATCCAGGGAGAGGAAATGGGATCCAAGAAAAGGAAATGGGATCCGGGGGGAAAGGGATCCAGGGAAAGGAAATGGGATCCAAGGAAAGGAAATGGGATCGAAGGGAAATGGGATCTGAGGAAAGGAAATGGGATCCGAGGGGAAATGGGATCGGGAGAGGGAAAGGATTCCCTGGCCCCAGAATTCCAAGGGCTGCTGGAGCACCCCAAGGAGAGTGTGGGATCCCATTCCCGGAGGATCCCGATCCCTGTGGATCCAGGTGGGAACGTTCGGCTCCAGGAGCTCGGGGAGCTTTTCAATCCAGCAATTCCCTGATCCCGGAAATCCCAGCCCACCCCAGCCCCATGGGATCCAGCTGGGATCCCGAATTCCCGTTTTTCCAGGGGAAAATCCCAGCCCCGTGGGATCCAGCTGGGATCCCGAATTCCCGTTTTTCCAGGGGAAATCCTGGCACCCACCAGATGTCCTCGGGCCATCCGTACTTGATGAGATCTTCATCTGCAGGAATGGGAATGGGAACGGAGTCAGCGAATCCCGGGATTCCCACCCCAAATCCATCCCAACCCCAAATCCCGGGATTCCCACCCCAAATCCATCCCAACCCCAAATCCCGGGATTCACACCCCAAATCCATCCCAACCCCAAATCCCGGGATTCACACCCCAAATCCAGCCCCAACCCCAAATCCAGCCCCAAATCCAGCCCCAAATCCAGCCCCAGCCCTGGAAAAACCCAGGATTTCCAACCCCCAAATCCAATCCCAACCCCAAATCCATCCCAATCCAACCCCAAATCCAGCCCCAGCCCTGGAAAAACCCAGGATTTCCAACCCCAGCAGCAAATCCTGGCATTCCCAATCCCCAAATCCATCCCAACCCCAAATCCTAGGATTCCCACCCCAAATCCAACCCCAAACCCAAATCCAGCCCCAAATCCAGCCCCAGCCCTGGCAAATCCTGGGATTTCCCACAGCCCAAATCCAACCCCCTCAGCAAACTCTGGCATTCCCAACTCCTTCAGCCAATCCCAGGATTCCCATCCCAAATCCAACCCCAAACCCAAATCCAGCCCCAAATCCAGCCCCAGCCCTGGCAAATCCCAAGATTTCCAACCCCCAAATCCAATCCCAACCCCAAATCCCGGGATTCCTACCCCAAATCCATGCCCAGCAGCAAATCCCAGAATTTCCAATCCCAAACCCAACCCCACTGGAGAATCCCAGGGTTCCCAACTCCCTCAGCAAATCCTGGGATTTCCAGCCCCAAATCCAATCCCAAATCCAGCCCCAGCCCTGGCAAATCCCAAGATTCCCAACCCCAGCAGCAAATCCTGGCATTCCCAATCCCCAAATCCATCCCAACCCCAAATCCTGGGATTCCCATCCCAAATCCATCCCATCACCAAATCCTGGGATTCCCATCCCAAATCCAACCCCAAACCCAAATCCATGCCCCAAATCCATCCCCAGCCATGGCAAATCCCGGGATTCCCAACCCCCAAATCCAATCCCAATCCCTAACCTCAGGATTCCAACCCCAAATCGATCCCCAGCAGCAAATTCCAGGATTTCCAATCCCAAACCCAACCCCACTGGCAAATCCCAGGGTTCCCAACCCCAGCAACAAATCCTGGGATTTCCAGCCCCAAATCTAATCCCAAATCCAGCCCCAGCCCTGGCAAATCCCAGGATTCCCAACCCCAGCAGCAAATCCTGGCATTCCCAATCCCCAAATCCATCCCAACCCCAAATCCTAGGATTCCCACCCCAAATCCAACCCCAAACCCAAATCCAGCCCCAAATCCAGCCCCAGCCCTGGCAAATCCTGGGATTCCCCACAGCCCAAATCCAACCCCCTCAGCAAACTCTGGCATTCCCAACTCCTTCAGCCAATCCCAGGATTCCCATCCCAAATCCAACCCCAAACCCAAATCCAGCCCCAAATCCATCCCCAGCCATGGCAAATCCCAAGATTTCCAACCCCCAAATCCAATCCCAACCCCAAATCCCAGAATTCCTACCCCAAATCTATCCCCAGCAGCAAATCCCGGGATTTCCAATCCCAAACCCAACCCCACTGGCAAATCCCAGGGTTCCCAACCCCAGCAACAAATCCTGGGATTTCCAGCCCCAAATCCAACCCCAAATCCAGCCCCAGCCCTGGCAAATCCCAGGATTCCCAACCCCAGCAGCAAATCCTGGCATTCCCAATCCCCAAATCCATCCCAACCCCAAATCCTGGGATTCCCATCCCAAATCCATCCCATCACCAAATCCCAGGATTCCCACCCCAAATCCAACCCCAGCCCTGGCAAATCCTGGGATTCCCCACACCCCAAATCCAACCCCCTCAGCAAATCCTGGCATTCCCAACTCCTTCAGCCAATCCCAGGATTCCCACCCCAAATCCAACCCCAAACCCAAATCCAGCCCCAAATCCATCCCCAGCCATGGCAAATCCCAAGATTTCCAACCCCCAAATCCAATCCCAACCCCAAATCCCGAGATTCCTACCCCAAATCCATGCCCAGCAGCAAATCCCGGGATTTCCAACCCCAAACCCAAACCCACTGGCAAATCCTGGGATTTGCAAATCCTGGGATTTCCAGCCCCAAATCCAACCCCAAATCCAGCCCCAGCCCTGGCAAATCCCAAGATTCCCAACCCCAGCAGCAAATCTTGGCATTCCCAATCCCCAAATCCATCCCAACCCCAAATCCTAGGATTCCCACCCCAAATCCAACCCCAAACCCAAATCCAGCCCCAAATCCAGCCCCAGCCCTGGCAAATCCTGGGATTTCCCACACCCCAAATCCAACCCCCTCAGCAAACTCTGGCATTCCCAACTCCTTCAGCCAATCCCAGGATTCCCATCCCAAATCCAACCCCAAACCCAAATCCAGCCCCAAATCCATCCCCAGCCATGGCAAATCCCAAGATTTCCAACCCCCAAATCCAATCCCAACCCCAAATCCCGAGATTCCTACCCCAAATCCATGCCCAGCAGCAAATCCCGGGATTTCCAACCCCAAACCCAAACCCACTGGCAAATCCTGGGATTTGCAAATCCTGGGATTTCCAGCCCCAAATCCAACCCCAAATCCAGCCCCAGCCCTGGCAAATCCCAGGATTCCCAACCCCAGCAGCAAATCCTGGCATTCCCAATCCCCAAATCCATCCCAACCCCAAATCCTGGGATTCCCATCCCAAATCCAACCCCAAACCCAAATCCAGCCCCAAATCCATCCCCAGCCCTGGCAAATCCCAAGATTCCCAACCCCAAATCCAATCCCAACCCCAAATCCCGAGATTCCTACCCCAAATCGATCCCCAGCAGCAAATCCCAGGATTCCCAACCCCAGCAGCAAATCCTGGCATTCCCAATCCCCAAATCCATCCCAACCCCAAATCCATCCCAATCCAACCCCAAATCCTGGGATTCCCACCCCAAACCCAACCCCACTCCCTGCAGGAATCAGCTCCCGGATGGGGAGGGAGAAAAAGGTGGAAAACCCATGGAAAACCCCTCTGGAGCAGGGAAAAATCCGGAGGGAGAACGGAGAGGATTCCTGCGAGTCCCCAAGCACCGGGAAAATGGGAATTTTCCTTGGGAAAATGGGAATTTTCCCTAGGAAAATGGGATTTTTTTTTCCCCAATAAATGGGAATTTCCAAAGGAATTCTGGCTGCCTCGAGCATTTTCCCACTGGATTTACCCCAAGGGGAATTGCAGAGGAGAAATCAGGATTCCAGTGAGGGAAGGATGAGTTTTCCAAGGAAAACATGGAATGAACGGCCCCAAACCCCCCCAAAATTCCCGACTCCCGGGGAATTCCAAGGAAAACACGGAATGAACGGCCCCAAACCGACCCCAAACCCCCCGAAATTCCCAAATCCCGGGGAATTCCAGGCACTCACTCTCGTATTTGTCCTTGCCCATGTAAATGGTGTACACGGCGGGAACGGCTGAGGGGAAAACGGGGAAAAACAGGATTAAAAGGATGACTAAAAAAAAAAAAAAAATCGGGATAAACTCCCCCAAAGCCCAGCCTGGGGGTGGAATCCATGGAAAATCCCCTCAGCCCTCCCAGCTTCCCTCGTGGATGGAATCAAGGAATTTTTTTTCCCCATTTCTCCCAGGTTTTTGGGCCCGAATTCTCGCCAGGAGTTTGGGAAGTTTTCCGCGGAGGATTCTCCACGGAGGAGCAGCTTTTCCTGGGAAGAGCCCCTCCAAAATTCCCGTTGTTCCCGTGGGATTTGTGTTCCCTGGGTAATGGGATACATTTAGGGAATGCCGGAGCACATTCCAGGCTGGGACAGACTCGGCCCTGCTTCCCAAAAATCCCAAAATCCAAAAGAATCCCAAATTCCTCCCCCAGCCCAGACCTTCCCTTGGGATATTTTTATCAGAAATCCCAAAGCCAGCAGCACAAAAATCCCCCCAAAAAAAAAATCTTTGTGGGAAAAACCAAAATGAATGGGCGATTTAAAATATTCCAGATCGGGTGCCCGAGGGAAGGGAAAATCTAGGAAAAATCCCCTCCGGATTTCCTTGGAAAAGCCCAAATTTAGAATTGAAGGAGATTATTCCCAGGCTGAGGGGAGTTTCTCCCCAGGTTTTCCACTCCCGGTTATCCCAGGAATGGGATCAGCCACTCTTTTCCCAATTCCAGGGAAAATCCCTGTGGAAAAGCAGCTCGGAAAGATTCCCGACGGGAATTTATTAAAGGAACGATCCCAGCGCCGCCTATTTCCAGGGAAAAGCGAGCAGCTGGAATCCACGGGAACGCTTCTCCTCAAGGAATTTCCTCTCCGGAGTGAGGGAAGCCACGGGGAAAAAAAATTCCAGCTGATGGGAAAAACACAGGGAAAGTTCTGCGGAGGTTTTATAGCGGGAAAAGGAGGAACTGGGAATATTCCCGTGCTGCACAAATCCAGGGAATTCGGAGCCTGAAGAGGCTCCGGGAGAGCTGGAGAGGGATTTGGGAAAAGGGATGGGAACACAGGGAATGGCTTCCCACTGGGAAAGGGGAGATTTATTGGGATTTGGGAAGGAATTCCCGGCCGGGCTGGCATTCCCAGGGAAGCTGTAGATCCCTGGCAGTGTCCGAGGAAAGGCTGGAGCAGCCTGGGACAGGGGGAGGTGTCCCTGGGGTGGGCGGAGCTGGCGGAATTCCAAGGCCCTTCCCACACGCACCATTCCCCGATCCACAAAACGCCGCTTCGCTTCGCTCCCCTCCCCTGGCCCTGCTCCCGCCCTCCCGCGCCGCTCTCACCGTTGGACGTGAAGTAAAACACCATAGTTTCTGTGGGGTTGGCGATGCCGTGATCGCGGCCGCGCTGTCGTTATCCCTGTCGCGATCCCGATCCCGATCCCGATCCCGATCCCGTCCCGGGACTCCTCCGCCTCCTCCACAGGGAAGGCCCGGTCGGGGCGGGGTGGGCACTGCGCACGCGCGGCGGGGTCACGGCGTGACGTCACGGCGCGATAAGGGAAGGGCGCATGCGCAGTGCGGCCCAAACGGCTGCGGGGAGAGCAAACTGCGCATGCGCGAGCGGCCATGATACTGTACGGCACAGGGAACTGCGCATGCGCAAGCGGCCATGATACTGTACGGCAGAGGGAACCGCGATCGTAAGGAAAAGGAACTGCGCATGCGCGAGCGGCCATGACAGTGTACGGCACAGGGAACTGCGCATGCGCGAGCGGCCATGATACTGTACGGCAGAGGGAACTGCGATCGTAGGGAGAATGAACTGCGCATGCGCGAGCGGCCATGACAGTGTACGGCAAAGGGAATTGCGATCGTACGGAAAATGAACTGCGCATGCGCGAGCGGCCATGACAGTGTACGGCAAAGGGAACTGCGCATGCGCGAGCGGCCATGACAGTGTACGGCAAATGGAACTGCGCATGCGCGAGCGGCCATGACAGTGTACGGCACAGGGAACTGCGCATGCGCGAGCGGCCATGACAGTGTACGGCAAATGGAACTGCGCATGCGCGAGCGGCCATGACAGTGTACGGCACAGGGAACTGCGCATGCGCGAGCGGCCATGACAGTGTACGGCACAGGGAACTGCGCATGCGCGAGCGGCCAAGACAGTGTACGGCACAGGGAACTGCGCGTGCGCAGTGCGGCGCTGATAAGCCTGCCTTTTCTTCTTTTTTTTTTTCCTTTTATTTCCTTTTTTTTTCCCCTTTTCGCTTTGCTCCTTTTTTTCCTTTTGTTTCTCCCCTTTTTTCCTTTCCTTTTCCTTTGTCTCTCCCCTATTTTCTCCCCCCTTTTTTACTTTCCCTTTTTTCCCGTTCCTTTCCCCTTTTTTCCTCTCTCCTTTCTCCCTTTTCCCCTTCCCTTTTTTCACTCCTTCCCTTTCCCACTTTTTCCTCCCATTTCTCTCCTCTTGTCACCAAAACTATGGGAAAAACAAAAACCTTCCAAGAACCTTTTTAATGCTAGAGCCAAGGCATTACTTTATTTTCTGGCCAGGATGTTGTTCTGGCCAGGGTGTGCCACAGAAATCATCTCATCCACACACAGCCCGGGAGTGCAGAGAGAATCATTCCGTGACACACAGATTTTACAGGATTTTCCCCCCAAATTTTATACAGTCAAACCCACAGAGATGCATTGTTTCAAAGTCCATTGGTGCAGAGTTGAGCAACCCTCAGTGTTCAGTTTTCTATTGGATCCAAATCCCCTCGCCTCCGATGTGAATTAGATCTTCATTTTTCAATTTTCTTCTCAGTCCTTTCCAGGCGAGATGTCTCCAGCTCTGTCAGAGGTGCTCCGGGGTGGATGTTTGGAGATGGCCACCGATGTTCTGCTCATGTTCACTGACAGCTTTTATCTTTTGGGCTACTCCCACTCTGTTAATAAGTTGAGTTCATCAGACCTCACCTGGCAGAACTTAAAATTCCTTTTCCCGGGGTAAAAACAAACAAAGCCTATGACTAAAGTTATACAAAACTTTTAAACTGCTGTATTTTCCAGCACTCTCATTTCCTTTTTTCCTTTCCCCTTTCCCTTTTTTCCACTTTCCTTTTCTCTTCCCCTTTCCCTTCCCTGCTTTTTTCCCTTTTTTCTCATTGAGATTGGGAAAAATAGAATCTCTCCACCAGCACCTTTTCAGCTTTAGAGAATGAAGCTGCTGGAAATGACACAACCTCTACATTTTTTATTTCATTTCACCCAGGGGTTTGTTCTCTCTTACCCAGGGGTGAGGGAATGGAAATTCCTTTTCCAAAGAGCTGAACATGAGCGCGTTGGGAGTAGCCAGAAAGAGCACGGGAGATAAGCGGCAATTAACGAAAATTAACCTCCACCATTAATGAACATTGCCGAACATCGACTCCAAACATCGCCCCGGGCGTTTTCCAACCTGGGCTGCGAAAAGAGGAGAGAAAAGGAATGGAATCCTCATTAACATCGCAGGCGAAGGGACGGATGACCAACAGGAACCTGAGCCCTGAGAGCTGAGGGATTTGGGACGGACAGAGGAGAATTTCTCTGGGTTTTGTCTGGAGAAGGATGGGACAGACCCAGCCCGGCGATGTGTGGATGAGGCGATTCCTGTGGCACGTCCTGCCCGCAAGAAAGGAATCTCTGATTCTCTGACACTGAACGGTGGTGGAGAGGTTTTGTTTCTCCCGCAGTTTCAGTGACATTCCCTCTGTCTCTTTTTTCCTTTCCATTTTCCTATTTCTTTTCCCCCTTTCCCCCCCTCTTCTTTCTCCTCTTTCCCACTCTGTCTTCCCCTTTCCCTTTCCCTATTTCTTTTCCCCCTTTCCCGCTCTCTTCTTTCTCCTCTTTCCCACTCTTTCCTCCCCTTTCTTTCCTCTTTTCCCTTTTCCCCTTGCCCCCATTCCCTTTCTTTTTGCCTTTTTCCTTCTCCTCTTTTCCCTTTTCCCCTTGCCCCCATTCCCTTTCTTTTTGCCTTTTTCCTTCTCCTCTTTTCCCTTTTCCCCTTGCCCCCATTCCCTTTCTTTTTGCCTTTTTCCTTCTCCTCTTTTCCCCTTGCCCCCATTCCCTTTCTTTTTGCCTTTTCCTTCTCCTCTTTTCCCTTTTCCCCTTGCCCCCATTCCCTTTCTTTTTGCCTTTTCCCTTCTCCTCTTTTCCCTTTTCCCCTTACCCCCATTCCCTTTCTTTTTGCCTTTTTCCTTCTCCTCTTTTCCCTTTTCCCCTTGCCCCCATTCCCTTTCTTTTTGCCTTTTTCCTTCTCCTCTTTTCCCTTTTCCCCTTGCCCCCATTCCCTTTCTTTTTGCCTTTTTCCTTCTCCTCTTTTCCCTTTTCCCCTTACCCCCATTCCCTTTCTTTTTGCCTTTTTCCTTCTCCTCTTTTCCCTTTTCCCCTTGCCCCCATTCCCTTTCTTTTTGCCCTTTTCCTTCTCCTCTTTTCCCTTTTCCCCTTGCCCCCATTCCCTTTCTTTTTGCCTTTTTCCTTCTCCTCTTTTCCCTTTTCCCCTTGCCCCCATTCCCTTTCTTTTTGCCTTTTTCCTTCTCCTCTTTTCCCCTTGCCCCCATTCCCTTTCTTTTTGCCTTTTCCTTCTCCTCTTTTCCCTTTTCCCCTTGCCCCCATTCCCTTTCTTTTTGCCTTTTCCCTTCTCCTCTTTTCCCTTTTCCCCTTACCCCCATTCCCTTTCTTTTTGCCTTTTTCCTTCTCCTCTTTTCCCTTTTCCCCTTGCCCCCATTCCCTTTCTTTTTGCCTTTTTCCTTCTCCTCTTTTCCCCTTGTCCCCATTCCCTTTCTTTTTGCCCTTTTCCTTCTCCTCTTTTCCCTTTTCCCCTTGCCCCCATTCCCTTTCTTTTTGCCTTTTTCCTTCCCCTCTTTTTCCTTCCCATTCCTCCTTTCTTCTCTTTCCCTTCTCCTTTTTTTTCCTTTCCCCTTTTCCTTCCCCTCGCCCTTCTGTCACCGAAAATCGGGAGAAATAAAAAAAAAAAAAACCAACCCTCTATCACTATATTTGAAGTGATAGAGAATCAGGCATTACTTTCTTTACTGGCCAGGATGTGCCAAGGAAAGTATTCCAAAAACACATGCTTTGACAGGATTTCCCCCCAAATTTTTTTATACAGTAAAAACCCCTAGGGATTTATTGTTTCAAAATTCATTGGTCCAGAGTTGAGCAACTCTCAATATTCAGTTTTCTATTGGATCCGAATCCTCCTCACCTTCGATGTTCATTTTCAATTTTCTCATCAGTCCTTTCCGGGCGAGATGTCTTCCACTCTGTCAGAGGTGCTTTGGAGTGGATGTTCGGACATGGCCACCGATGTTCTGTTAATGTTCTCTTCATAGTTTTTATCTTTTTGGGTGTCTTTGGGCTGCCCCAGTCTGTCGGTATGCTAAGCTCATCTTCTTAAAGTGATGCTATTATCTCCTAAATAAACTAAAGAAAATTCCCTTCCTCAAAGCAAAGTCAAATCAAGCTAACTAGAGAGACAAAAATAAAAAGTTAAAAGTTATACAAAATTTTTAAACTGGTATATTATCCAACATTTCCTTGCCTGCTCCATCCCTGGAATTGTCCCAGGCCGGGGTTTGGGACACCCTGGGCTAGTGGAAGGTGTGCCTGCCCGGGGCAGCTCCCTGATGCCCTAATTAACACCAAAATCCTTAATTGGCACCTCTTTAACCTCCCATTAACTCCCAATTCCTCCCATCCCTCTTCATTCTCACTCTTCCCCTCAGAATCTCCCGCGCCCGGCCTGTGGGCGGTTGGACTACAACTCCCATCACCCCCCGCGCGCCCCTAGGCGCGCCGGGCCGCTCCGTTCTCGCAAGGTACGCTGGGAGTTGTGGTCTTATGGCAGGCCCGCGCGGGGATCCGCGCTCTCTGATTGGCTGCAAACGCGGAGGGGCGGGCCCTGCGCGGAGCCGCGCGCTGCTCGACCAATGGCGAGCGAGTGTTGTTGATTGACGCAGCGCTCAGCCAATAGAAGCGGAGCGCGGGCGGTTCGCCGCGCGCGGTTCGAAGGCGGGAAGCGACAGTGGCGGAGGCGGCGCTGAGGTGAAGGAGCGGGGCCGCGGCTCTGAGGGGTGAGGGGGCTCCGGGCGGCATTTGGGGCAGGGTGAGGGGGCCCGGACAGGTGTAGGGATTGGGGGATCCCTGAGGGATTTGGGGCAGGGTGAGGGGGCCCGGGCAGGTGTGGGGATTGGGGGATCCCTGAGGGATTTGGGGCAGGGTGAGGGGGCCCGGGCAGGTGTGGGGATTGGGGGATCCTTGAGGGGATTTGGGGCAGGGTGAGGGGGCCCGGGCAGGTGTGGGGATTGGGGGATCCGTGAGGGATTTGGGGCGGGGTGAGGGGGCCCGGACAGGTGTAGGGATTGGGGGATCCGTGAGGGATTTGGGGCGGGGTGAGGGGGCCCGGAGAGGTGTAGGGGTTGGGGGATCCATGAGGGGATTTAGGGTGGGCTAAGGGGGCCCGGGCAGGTGTAGGGATTGGGGGATCCTTGAGGGATTTAGGGCAGGGTGAGGGGGCCCAGACAGGTGTGGGGATTGGGGGATCCATGAGGGGATTTGGGGCAGGGTGAGGGGGCCCGGACAGGTGTGGGGATTGGGGGATCCCTGAGGGATTTGGGGCAGGGTGAGGGGGTCCGGAGAGGTGTAGGGATTGGGGGATCCCTGAGGGATTTGGGGCAGGGTGAGGGGGCCCGGACAGGTGTAGGGATTGGGGGATCCCTGAGGGATTTGGGGCAGGGTGAGGGGGCCCGGACAGGTGTAGGGATTGGGGGCTCCCTGAGGGATTTGGGGATTTGGGGAGGGGGCCCGGACAGGTGTAGGTGTTGGGGGATCCCTGAGGGATTTGGGGCAGGGTGAGGGGGCCCGGACAGGTGTAGGGATTGGGGGATCCGTGAGGGGATTTGGGGCAGGGTGAGGGGGCCCAGACAGGTGTAGGGATTGGGGGATCCGTGAGGGGATTTGGGGCAGGGTGAGGGGCCCGGACAGGTGTAGGTGTTGGGGGGCTCCATGAGGGGATTTGGGGTGGGCTAAGGGGGCCCGGACAGGTGTAGGGATTGGGGGATCCGTGAGGGATTTGGGGCAGGATGAGGGGGCCCGGACAGGTGTAGGTGTTGGGGGATCCCTGAGGGATTTGGGGCAGGGTGAGGGGGCCCGGACAGGTGTAGGGGTTGGGGGATCCCTGAGGGATTTGGGGCAGGGTGAGTGGACTCGGAGAGGTGTAGAGGTTGGGGGGCTCCGTGAAGGGATTGGGGTGGGCTAAGGGGGCCCGGACAGGTGTAGGGATTAGGGGATCCCTGAGGGATTTGGGGATTTGGGGAGGGGGCCCGGGCAGGTGTAGGGATTGGGGGATCCGTGAGGGATTTAGGGCAGGGTGAGGGGGCCCGGAGAGATGTAGGGATTGGGGGGCTCCATGAGGGATTTGGGGCAGGATGAGGGGGCCCGGACAGGTGTAGGGATTGGGGGATCCATGAGGGATTTAGGGCAGGGTGAGGGGGCCCGGACAGGTGTAGGGATTGGGGGATCCCTGAGGGATTTGGGGCAGGGTGAGGGGCCCGGACAGGTGTAAGGATTGGGGGCTCCGTGAGGGATTTGGGGCAGGATGAGGGGGCCCGGACAGGTGTAGGGATTGGGGGGCTCCATGAGGGATTTGGGGCAGGGTGAGGGGGGCCGGAGAGATGTAGGGATTGGGGGCTCCCTGAGGGATTTGGGGATTTGGGGAGGGGGCCCGGACAGGTGTAGGGATTGGGGGATCCATGAGGGGATTTGGGGCAGGGTGAGGGGGTCCGGAGAGGTGTAGAGGTTGGGGGAATCCCTGAGGGATTTGGGGCGGGGTGAGGGGGCCCGGAGAGGTGTGGGGATTGGGGGATCCTTGAGGGATTTAGGGCAGGGTGAGGGGGCCCGGACAGGTGTAGGGATTGGGGGATCCATGAGGGGATTTGGGGCAGGATGAGGGGGCCCGGAGAGGTGTAGAGGTTGGGGGATCCATGAGGGGATTTGGGGCAGGGTGAGGGGGCCCGGACAGGTGTGGGGATTGGGGGATCCCTGAGGGATTTGGGGCAGGGTGAGGGGGCCCGGAGAGGTGTAGGGATTGGGGGATCCTTGAGGGATTTGGGGCAGGGTGAGGGGGTCCGGAGAGGTGTAGGGGTTGGGGGGCTCCATGAGGGATTTGGGGCAGGGTGAGGGGCCCAGGACCCCCGACAGGTGCAGGGGTTTTGGGGGGTGAGCTCGGTGAGGCCCGGAGGGGTTTTGGGGTGTGGGGTGGGGTTGGAGACCTCCCCCGTCCTAAGGGCTTTGGGAATGCAGAGACCCCCGCAGGACGTGGGGACTGCACATAATTCCTTCCCAAAAAGTTTGGGAACCTCCCAAAAACACCCTCAGGAAGTTGAGGATCCCACAGATCCCCACCACAGGTTTGGGGACGCCACAGAGACCGCCCCCGAATAAATGAAGTTCCTACTGTTTTATATTTTTTTTTTGGTTGTTTTGGCTCCGGGAGTTTTGCTATTTTGGGGATTGAGTGGGGAAAAATTCCGATAACAGGGAAAACGCTGTGCCAGGATTATCCCAAACTGGGAGAGATTGGAAAAGGGGGAGTGGGGAACACGGGGACTGGTTTAACTGGTGGGTGTGGGAGAAAAGGCTAAAAAAATGGGATTTCTGGGACTTAAAAGGGTAAAAAAAGTGAGATTTCCAGGATTTAATGGGATTTGTGGGATTGGACACGTTGGAAAGTGGGAGAGAAAGTGGGAGCTGGAATTCCCATGGGAATAAACAGAGCAGGAATGCTGGCAGGTCTCTGGGGAGAGGCAGAAGGGAAAACCCATCCCTGAATTCCCTGGATCTGTGGGAAAGGCAGGATTTTGGGGTGGGCTGTCCCTGGCAGCTCCTTCCTGGCTGTCCCCAGCATTCCCAGCTCTTCCCTTCCCGGTGTTTTCTTCCCATTCCTCCTCCTCGCTTCCCGATTCTTTCCCTGTTGTTGTTTAATTCGGGGTTTTCCCCTGGAATTCTGTCCCAACCTCTGGAAAATGTGGAATTGCAGGAGCTGCGGAGGGGCCATGGCCGAGGGAACGCCCCAGAAACGGAGCCGGGATCCCGAGGGGTGAGTCCTGAATCCGTCCTGCTCTGGGGATTCCCAAAAATCACACCCGGATCGTCCCGGAATCTGGGAATTCGGGCCGGGAAGGGCCGGAAATCCCAACCCAATCCTATCCCAGGGGGATCCCAATCCATCCTCGGGCACTCCCAGGGATCCACAGCTTCCCTGGGAATTCCAGCCCAGCCGGGAATTCCTTCCCACAGAAATGGATCCAGGAGGGATCAGGGCTGGAATTCAGTTGGATTCCCAAATTATCGGCACGAATTCCAGAGGGAAAATGTCGATCCGGGATCCTGGAGTCGTTCAGGCCCTTCCTAAAACTTTTGGGGCAGCGAATCCGGAGGGGATTTGGGCTTTGCTGAGGGATTTTGGGATGCCGGAATGGGGCTTGGAGTGGGAATTGGGGGTGAGATTCCCAAAATCCGGGATGGAATTCCACGGGAGAAGCCCTTCCCTGGTTTATTAGGGACGGGGCATTCCCAAGGATTCTCCTGGATGGATTTGAAGCAAATCTAAGATTTCCCTCCTGAATTCCGAGCAGCACCAGGGAATCCCTGGATGAACAAATCCTTGGATTCCTGAATCCTCGGAGCAGCATTCCCGGCCCTGGGATGAGCGCTGCTCCCAGGAACAGCTCCGGGCAGGATCTGATCCATCATTCCCGGTTTTTTTTTCCCAGCTCCTGCTCACCATTCCAGACCCCGGAGCCCAAACGGCTCCGAGGCTTTCCCGGGATTCCCTCCCCATCCCGAAAATCCCGGGACAAGCTCTTTGCCTCCCAGATCCGCTGGTCCTCCAGCTCCGACGAGGAATCCAAGGAAAACGAGGCTTTTCCCGGGAACGCGGCATGTCCCAGGAGATTGGAAATCTCTCCCATCCCCACGGCGGCGGCGGGAAAACGGGAATCTCCCGGGAAATCCCAGAAATCCCACCAATCCCACGTTCCCGTGGGGGCTTTTTACGGGAAAGGCCGGAGCTACTTGGATCCTCTGGAAAGGAAACGGCTCCGGGAGCTGCAGGCATCGGGAGAGGCGAGCGGGGCCGGGAATTTCCTGGGAAAAGCCAGCGGGAATTCCGGGAAACCCCACACGAATCCCAGCGGGAATTCCAGCAATCCCGGCAGGAATCTTGGCGGAAATTCCAAGAATCCCGTTAGAAATCCCAATTTGAATTCCAGCAATCCCGGCAGGAATCTTGGCGGAAATTCCAAGAATCCCGGTAGAAATCCCAATTTGAATTCCAGGAATCCCGGTAGAAATCCCAATGGGAATTCCAGGAATCCCGGTAGAAATCCCAGTGGGAATTCCAGGAATCCTGGTAGAAATCCCAGTGGGAATTCCAGGAATCCTGGCCCCAAGGCCAAAGCCAATCCCGGGCGGATCCAAGTCGCTCCCAAAGTCGGGAAGGAGAACGGGAATTTGGTGAGAATTCCCGAGAAAAAGGCGGAATGGCCGCGGCGAGTGCTGAGCATGGGCGTGAGGCCTGCGCTGCGGCTCCCGCTGGGATCTGCCTTCTTCAGCGCCGGGAAGAGATCCCATTCCCGGAAAATCCCGGGAGATCCCAGGGTTCTTCCCAGAGCCGGCCAGGGAACGGCTCAGGCGGGAGGATCCGCCCCGGAAAAGACGGAAAAATCGGAAAAGTCGGGATCGGCGGAAGGAAGCGAAACCACGGAGAAGACCGAGGCCTCGGGAAGGATTCCGGAGCCTCGGGAAGAGGAGAAGGAAAACAGGGAAGGATCCGTGGGATGTGGGAATTCGGGAGAGGAAGGAAAATCCTCCGGGAAAAGCGGGAACGGCGCCGGAGATTCCGAGGCTGGAGCAGCTGGAAGCGGCACTGAGGTGAGCCCAGGGGTTTGGGGGGAGAAATCCTGGGATTGTCCCGAATTCCTGGGATTTTCCCGAATTCCCGGGATTGTCCCGAATTCACGGGATTGTCCCGAATTCCCGGGGTTTTCCCTAATTCATGGGATTTTCCCGAATTCCCGGGATTGTCCCGAATTCCCGGGATTGTCCCGAATTCCCGGGATTGTCCCGAATTCACGGGATTTTCCCGAATTCCCTGGATTTTCCCGAATTCCCGGGATTTTCCCGAATTCCCTGGATTTTCCCAAATTCCTGGGATTTTCCCGAATTCCCGGGGTTTTCCCAAATTCATGGGATTTTCCCGAAATCCAGGGATTTTCCCGAAATCCAGGGATTTTCCCGAATTCCTGGATTTTCCCGAATTCCTGGGATTGTCCCGAATTCATGGGATTTTCCCGAATTCCTGGGATTTTCCCGAATTCACGGGATTTTCCCGAATTCCCGGGATTTTCCCGAATTCACGGGATTTTCCCGAATTCCCGGGATTTTCCCGAATTCCTGGAGTTTTCCCGAATTCCCGGGGTTTTCCCAAATTCCCTGGATTTCCCCGAATTCCTGGGATTTTCCCAAATTCATGGGATTTTCCTGAATTCACGGGATTTTCCCGAATTCCCGGGATTTTCCCGAATTCCCGGAATTTTCCCAAATTCCTGGGATTTTCCCGAAATCCAGGGATTTTCCCAAATTCACGGGATTTTCCCGAATTCATGGGATTGTCCTGAATTCCCGGGATTTTCCCAAATTCACAGGATTTTCCCAAATTCCTGGGATTGTCCTGAATTCCCGGGATTTTCCCAAATTCCTGGGATTTTCCCCAATTCATGGGATTTTTCCGAAGTCCCGGGATTTTCCCAAATTCCTGGGATTGTCCTGAATTCCCGGGATTTTCCCCAATTCCCGGGATTGTCCCGAATTCCCGGGATTTTCCCAAATTCACAGGATTTTCCCAAATTCCTGGGATTTTCCCGAAATCCAGGGATTTTCCCAAATTCACGGGATTTTCCCAAATTCCCGGGATTTTCCCGAATTCCTGGATTTTCCCGAATTCCTGGGATTGTCCCGAATTCCCGGGATTTTCCCCAATTCCTGGGATTTTCCCGAAATCCAGGGATTTTCCCAAATTCCCGGGATTTTCCCCAATTCCTGGGATTGTCCCGAATTCCCGGGATTTTCCCGAATTCACGGGATTTTCTCGAATTCCCGGGATTTTCCCAAATTCACAGGATTTTCCCAAATTCCCGGGATTGTCCTGAATTCCTGGGATTTTCCCAAATTCCCGGGATTTTCCCGAATTCACGGGATTTTCCCGAATTCCCTGGATTTTCCCGAATTCCTGGGATTTTCCCGAATTCCTGGGATTTTCCCGAATTCCTGCCCTGGGAAGCAGCAGGAATTCCTGGCAGCAGCCCTGGGAAGGATTTCCCTTTGGGAATTCCCGTGGGATTCCCAGATTCCCGAGGCTCTCCCTGCAGTGGAACATTCCCAGTTTTTGGCCGGAAAAGGGAATCCCAGCAGGATGTTTTTCCAAGGAAAACAGCCTGGGCCTTCCCTTGGCTCCTGACCTCCCCTGGGAGAAGGAATTCGGAATTCTCTCTTCCCCCTTTTCTCCAAAGTTGGGATCGAGGGAGCGAATTCCTGCCGGGCCTGAGTTTTTTGGGATCCGGGAGCCTCATCCCGGGGGTTTTCCCGGAAAAACGGCTCCTGGAATTCTCCAAGCTGCGGGAAAAGGGAGTTTTCCAGGAATTCTGCCCTTCCTGGATCAAATCCTGGATTTTCCCAGCCCTGAGTTTCCCGGGCAGGGAATGAGCGGAGCAGACAGAGCCAAACAATTCCCAAATTGTCATTTTTTTCCTGATTTTCCTTGGGAATTGTGCCAGGAATTCCTTCCCAGTCTCCCCTTATCCCAGTGGGAATTCATTCCATGTGTCCAACTTTGCCCAAATCCTTTCCCTGTGAGCATTCCCAACTTTCCCAGATCCCATCCATCCCCACCCCAACTCCTCCCTGCCAAGGAATTTCGGCATCCAGGAGCTTCCCTGGCAATCTCGGCACTCCAGGAAGGCTCTCCCTTCCCTTTGCCATCCCCGACTTCCATCCAAATCCCTCGCCATGGATTCCCAGTGTCCTCCAGCCCAGAATCCCGCAATGCTTTGGGATCCGTGGGCCCCAAATCCCATCCCATTCCCATCCCAATCCAATCCCATTCCCATCCCAATCCAATCCCGCCATCCCAGGGGGATCCAAATCCATCCTGGGACATTCCCCGGGAATGTCAGCCCATTTGGGAATCCCTTCCCCTATTCCATGGGGATCCCAAATCCATCCTGGGACATTCCCTGGGAATGTCAGCCCATTTGGGAATCCCTTCCCCTATTCCATGGGGATCCCAAATCCATCCTGGGACATTCCCTGGGAATGTCAGCCCATTTGGGAATCCCTTCCCCAGTCCCAAGCACTCTCCCCTTTCCCAGGGCAATCCCTCTGAGCATTCCCAGCTCTCCCAGCTTTCCCAGATCCCATCCATCCCCACCCCAACTCCTCCCTGCCAAGGAATTTCGGCATCCAGGAGCTTCCCTGGCAATCTCGGCACTCCAGGAAGGCTCTCCCTTCCCTTTGCCATCCCCGACTTCCATCCAAATCCCTCGCCATGGATCTGGGGTGTCCCTGATCCCAGAATTCCCAGAATTCCAGGCTGGTCTGGATGGAATTCCCACACCTTCAATCCCATCCCGTTCCCAACATTTCCCGCGATCCCCAGGCTGCTCCAGCTTTTCCTTGGACACTTCCCGAGCTGGAGCAGCCCCGGAATCCCTGGAAAACCTTTCCAATCTCCACAACAATTCCAAGTTTTCCTGTTTTCCCTAAAATCGCCTCTCTGCCTGCAGGAATCCCCGGGAACGAGCTCCTCTCCCAGCCTGGAATCCCAGGATTCCCTCGGCATTCCCAGCCCAGCCGAGGGCAAGAAGGACCAGGGTGAGTCGGGAAAACCCTCGGGAATCTCCTCCTTTTTCCTGGAAAACCCTCGGGAATCTCCTCCTTTTTCCTGGAAAACCCTCGGGAATCTCCTCTTGGGAAACCCTTGGGAATCTCCTCCTTTATCCTGGAAAACCCTCGGGAATCTCCCCCTGGAAAACCCTCGGGAATCTCCCCCTGGAAAACCCTCGGGAATCTCCCCCTGGAAAACCCTCGGGAATCTCCCCCTGGAAAACCCTCGGGAATCTCCCCCTGCGAAACCCTTGGGAATCTCCTCCTTTATCCTGGAAAACCCTCGGGAATCTCCTCCTTTTTCCTGGAAAACCCTCGGGAATCTCCTCCTTTATCCTGGAAAACCCTCGGGAATCTCCTCCTGGAAAACCCTCGGGAATCTCCTCCTGGAAAACCCTCGGGAATCTCCTCCTTTATCCTGGAAAACCCTCGGGAATCTCCTCCTTTTTCCTGGAAAACATTCCAGCTTTTCCCTGGCTCCCACTCCGCATTCCCGGGATATTTTTCCTCCTTTTCCTTGAATTCTGCGTCCCTCGGGAATTATTTGATCCCTTCTGGAATCTTTTCCCTGCTCCTCTCGCCATCCCGAGGCCTGGAATTCCCAATTCCCGATTCTCCTTCCTTCCCTGCATCAAATCCTTTCCCACATTCCCAAAATTTCCCTGCCATTCCTTTCCTGCCGGGACCTTTTCCAAGAATTCTCCGGGGCCTTGTAAATTCCCGAATTTCCAGGACTTTTTTTTTTTTTGGGCATTTTATTTTTATTTCTTGGGGAATTTTTTTCCCACATTCCAGCTTTTTTCCCTGCCGCATTCCAGCTTTTTTTGTGCCACATTCCAACTTTTTTTGTGCCACATTCCAACTTTTCCAGCTTTTCCTGCCACATTCCAACTTTTTTTGTGCCACATTCCAGCTTTTTCCTGCCACATTCCAACTTTTTTTGTGCCACATTCCAGCTTTTCCTGCCACATTCCAGCTTTTCCCTTCCCTGCATCAAATCCTTTCCCACATTCCCAAAATTTCCCTGCCATTCCTTTCCTGCCGGGACCTTTTCCAAGAATTGTCCAGGCCTTGTAAATTCCCAAATTTCCAGAATTTTTTTTTATTTTTTTGGGCATTTTATTTTTATTTCTTGGGGAATTTTTTTCCCACATTCCAGCTTTTTTCCCTGCCACATTCCAGCTTTTCCTGCCACATTCCAACTTTTTTTGTGCCACATTCCAACTTTTCCAGCTTTTCCTGCCACATTCCAACTTTTTTTGTGCCACATTCCAACTTTTCCAACTTTTTTTGTGCCACATTCCAGCTTTTCCCTTCCCTGCCTCAAATCCTTTCCCACATTCCCAAAATTTCCCTGCCATTCCTTTCCTGCCGGGACCTTTTCCAAGAATTCTCCGGGGCCTTGTAAATTCCCGAATTTCCAGGATTTTTTTTTATTTTTTTGGGCATTTTATTTTTATTTCTTGTGGAATTTTTTTCCCACATTCCAGCTTTTTTCCCTGCCACATTCCAACTTTTTTTGTGCCACATTCCAGCTTTTCCTGCCACATTCCAGCTTTTTCCCTGCCACATTCCAGCTTTTTCCCTGCCACATTCCAGCTTTTCCTGCCACATTCCAACTTTTTTTGTGCCACATTCCAGCTTTTCCAGCTTTTCCTGCCACATTCCAGCTTTTCCCTTCCCTGCATCAAATCCTTTCCCACATTCCCAAAATTTCCCTGCCATTCCTTTCCTGCCGGGACCTTTTCCAAGAATTCTCCGGGGCCTTGTAAATTCCTAAATTTCCAGGACTTTTTTTGGTTTTTGGGCATTTTATTTTTATTTCTTGTGGAATTTTTTTCCCACATTCCAGCTTTTTTCCCTGCCACATTCCAGCTTTTTTTGTGCCACATTCCAACTTTTCCAACTTTTTTTGTGCCACATTCCAACTTTTCCAGCTTTTCCTGCCACATTCCAGCTTTTCCCTTCCCTGCATCAAATCCTTTCCCACATTCCCAAAATTTCCCTGCCATTCCTTTCCTGCCGGGACCTTTTCCAAGAATTCTCCGGGGCCTTGTAAATTCCCGAATTTCCAGAATTTTTTTTTATTTTTTTGGGCATTTTATTTTTATTTCTTGGGGAATTTTTTTTCCCTCATTCCAGCTTTTTTCCCTGCCACATTCCAGCTTTTTTTGTGCCACATTCCAGCTTTTTTTGTGCCACATTCCAACTTTTCCAGCTTTTCCTGCCACATTCCAGCTTTTTTTGTGCCACATTCCAGCTTTTCCAGCTTTTCCTGCCACATTCCAGCTTTTTTTGTGCCACATTCCAACTTTTCCAGCTTTTCCTGCCACATTCCAACTTTTCCCTTCCCTGCATCAAATCCTTTCCCACATTCCCAAAATTTCCCTGCCATTCCTTTCCTGCCGGGACCTTTTCCAAGAATTGTCCAGGCCTTGTAAATTCCCGAATTTCCAGAATTTTTTTTTATTTTTTTGGGCATTTTATTTTTATTTCTTGTGGAATTTTTTTCCCACATTCCAGCTTTTTTCCCTGCCACATTCCAGCTTTTTTTGTGCCACATTCCAACTTTTTTTGTGCCACATTCCAGCTTTTCCTGCCACATTCCAGCTTTTCCCTTCCCTGCATCAAATCCTTTCCCACATTCCCAAAATTTCCCTGCCATTCCTTTCCTGCCGGGACCTTTTCCAAGAATTGCCCAGGCCTTGTAAATTCCCGAATTTCCAGAATTTTTTTTTTTGTTTGTTTTTGTTTTTGTTTTTGGGCATTTTATTTTTATTTCTTGTGGAATTTTTTTCCCACATTCCAGCTTTTTTCCCTGCCACATTCCAGCTTTTCCTGCCACATTCCAACTTTTTTTGTGCCACATTCCAGCTTTTCCAGCTTTTTCCTGCCACATTCCAGCTTTTCCCTTCCCTGCATCAAATCCTTTCCCACATTCCCAAAATTTCCCTGCCATTCCTTTCCTGCTGGGACCTTTTCCAAGAATTCTCCGGGGCCTTGTAAATTCCCGAATTTCCAGGATTTTTTTTTTTTATTTTTGGGCATTTTTTAAAAATTTTTTTTGGGATTTTTATTTTATTTTTTTTGGGGAATTTTTTTTTTTATTTTGGGGGATTTTTATTTTATTTTTTGAGGAATTTTTTTTTCTATTTTTGGGGAATTTTTTTTTTATTTTTGGGGGGATTTTTTTTATTTTTTGAGGATTATTTTTTATTTTGGTGGGATTTTTCATTTTTTGGGAATTTTTTTTGAGATTTCTTTTATTTTTGGGGGATTTTTTTTTTTTGGATTTTTAAAAAATTTTTGGGCACTTTTTTAATCTTTTTAGTCATTTTTAAAAAATTTTTTGGGGGCATTTTTTGGGGAAATTTTTTTTATTTTGGGAATTTTTTTTATTTTTAGGGATTTTTTTTATTTTTGGGGGATTTTTTTTAATTTTTGGGGATTTTTTTTTATTTTGGGGGGATTTTTTTTATTTTTGGGGGAATTTTTTTTTTATTTTTGGGGGATTTTTTTAAATTTTTTTGGGGGATTTTTATTTTATTTTTTGGGGATTTTTATTTTATTTTTGGGCAATTTTTTTATTTTTGGGGGATTTTTTTTATTTTTTGAGGATTTTTTTTATTTTTGGGGGATTTGTTTATTTTTTGGAGGACTTTTTTTGGAGATTTTTTTATTTTGGGGGATTTTTTTTTTTTGGATTTTTAAAAAATTTTTGGGCACTTTTTTAATCTTTTTAGTCATTTTTAAAAAATTTTTGGGGGGCATTTTTTGGGGAAATTTTTTTTATTTTTGGGGTTATTTTTTTATTTTTTGAGGAATTTTTTTTGGGGGGGGGATTTTTTTTATTTTTTGCGGGACTTTTTATTTTTTTGGAGTTTTTTTATTTTGGGGGGATTTTTTTTAATTTTTGGGGATTTTTTTTAATTTTTGGGGATTTTTTTTAATTTTTGGGGAATTTTTTTTTATTTTTGGGGGATTTTTTAAAATTTTTTTGGGGATTTTTATTTTATTTTTTGGGGGATTTTTATTTTATTTTTGGGCAATTTTTTTTATTTTTGGGGGATTTTTTTTATTTTTTGAGGATTTTTTTTATTTTGGTGGGATTTTTTTATTTTTTGGGAATTTTTTTGGAGATTTTTTTATTTTGGGGGGATTTTTTTTATTTTTTGGGCATTTTAAAAAATTTTTTGGACACTTTTTAAATCTTTTTAGTCATTTTTAAAAAATTTTTGGGGGGCATTTTTTATTTTTGGGGAATTTTTTTTATTTTTGGGGTTTTTTTTTATTTTTTGAGGAATTTTTTGGGGGGATTTTTTTTATTTTTTGGGGACTTTTTATTTTTTTGGAGTTTTTTTATTTTTTGGGGGATTTTTTTTTAATTTTTGGGGATTTTTTTTTATTTTGGGGGGATTTTTTTTTATTTTTGGGGGATTTATTTTTTATTTTTGGGGCATTTTTTAAAAATTTTTTTGGGGATTTTTATTTTATTTTTTTGGGGATTTTTTTTTTATTTTTGGGGATTTTTATTTTATTTTTTGAGGAATTTTTTTTTCTATTTTTGGGGAATTTTTTTTTTATTTTGGGGGGATTTTTTTATTTTTTGAGGATTATTTTTTATTTTGGTGGGATTTTTTTATTTTTTGGGAATTTTTTTTGGAGATTTTTTTTATTTTTGGGGGGATTTTTTTTAATTTTTGGGCATTTAAAAATTTTTTTTGGACACTTTTTTAATCTTTTTAGTCATTTTTAAAAAATTTTTGGGGGGCATTTTTTATTTTTGGGGAAATTTTTTTTATTTTTGGGGTTATTTTTTTATTTTTTGAGGAATTTTTTTGGGGGGGGGATTTTTTTTATTTTTTGCGGGACTTTTTATTCTTTTGGAGTTTTCATTTCTGGGGGATTTTTTTTTTTTATTTTTGGGGAATTTTGGGGGGGGCATTTTTTTATTTTTGGGGATTTTTTTTATTTTTAGGGACTTCTTTTATTTGTTTTTTTTTTGTTTTTTTTTTTTTTTTTTTAATTTTGTTGGGTTTTTTTGGGTTTTTTTGGGTTTTTTTTGGGGGGGGGAAGGGGATTTTGTTGCATTCCTTCGGGGATTTTTTTGGATTTTCCGCACCTCTCATCCCTTCCCCGCTCCTGGTTTTCCCAGGAGATTTTCCCTGTGTCCTTTTCCCGGAAAAACTCCGCAGGGAATATTCCTTGGGAAGCTTTGGAGCTGCTCCTGCTCCTCCAGGATCCTCTCATCCCTAAAAACTCCATTTCCCGGGAATTCCAGCACATCAGCCGAGCCCGGGGCTGCCCCGATCCCAAACCATTCCCAACGGAATTTGGCCTCGGATTCCCAAGATTTCTGCTGAATTATCCCAAAAATTCCAGGTTTGCGTCAGAGCTCGGAGATTCCCAGGTTTTTCCAGCATTGGGAAGCTTCAGGTTAAAACCAAAAAACCCAAAAACGGAGAAATCCGTGGATTAAATCTCCGAGAGAGAGCTGAATTCCAATGGATTTTGGGGTTTTGGCGGCGCTGGATTTTTTGGAATTTTTTCCCCCTGGGTTTTCTCCCAATTCCAATGGAATTCCGTTGTTTTTTCCAGGCTCTCCGTGCCGGGCTGGGCTCTATCCCATCTTCATCGCCACCCCGGGCAGCAGGAGGAGGTGAGAGCTCATTCCCGATTTTCCGGAGGGATAATCCCGGGATGGGAATGTTGGGGGGGAATCCTGGAGTGAATCTTGGAATGTGGGGGGAAGGGCCCTTGGATCCCATCCCATTCCCTATCCCAGGGAATTCCTATCCTAATGAATTCCTATCCCAGGGAATATCTATCCTGGGGAATTCCCATCCCAGGAAATTCCCATCCCAGGAAATTCCCATCCCAGGAAATTCCTATCCCAAGGAATTCCCTATCTCAGGGAATTCCTATCCCGGGGAATTCCTATCCCAGGGAATATCTATCCCAGGGAATTCCTATCCCAGGGAATTCTTATCCCAGGGAATTTCCTATTCCAGGGAATTCCCATCCCAGGAAATTCCTATTCCAAGGAATTCCTATCCCAAGGAATTCCTATCCTAGGGAATTCCCTATCCCAGGAAATTCCTATCCCAACGAATTCCTATCCCAAGGAATTCCTATCCTAGGGAATTCCCAATCCCAGGCAATTCCTATCCCAGGCAATTCCCAATCCCAGGCAATTCCCAATCCCAGGCAATTCCCAATCCCAGGCAATTCCCAATCCCAGGCAATTCCCATCCCAAGGATTTCCCTATCCCGGGATTCCCCTCCCTCTCTCGTTCCCCCGGCTGTTCCCTTGCCTCCCGGAATTCCCAAATCCCGGAATTCCGAAGGCTCTGGAAGCAGGAGAGCTCCTCGGCCCGTGGGAATTGTATCCATCCGTGCCTTTTCCTGGAGTTTTCCCTCCAGATTTCCCGGGAATTCTCTGTCCTTGGAACCACTCCCCTTCCCTGATTAACCCTGTTTCCCCCCCTTTTTTCCCCTTTTTCTCTACTATTCCCCACTTTTCCCACCTTTTTTTCCTCACTTTTCCCCCCCGGGATTTGTTTTCCCCATTTTTCCCACTTTCCCCCCCACATTTTTCCCATTTTTTTCTCCTCGTCGCCCCCTTATTTCCCCACTTTTCCCCAATTTTTCCCACTTTTCCCTACTTTTTCCCCACTTTTCCCCACTTTTTTTCCCTGTTTTCCCTTTTTTTTCATTTTCCCCACTTTTTCCCCATGTTCCCCACTTTCCCCCACTTTTTTCCCCCCGTTTTCCCCGCTTTTCCCCGTTTCCCCCACTTTTTTCCCTGTTTTCCCTTTTTTAAAATTTTCCCCACTTTTCCCCACTTTTCCCCAATTTTTCCCCAATTTTTCCCCACTTTTCCCCAATTTTTCCCCAATTTTTCCCCAATTTTTCCCCAATTTTTCCCCACTTTTCCCCACTTTTCCCCACTTTTTCCCCCCTTTTCCCCCCCTTTCCCACTTTTCCCTGTCTTCCCTAATTTTCCACACTTTTCCCCTACTTTTTCCCTGTTTTCCCTTTTTTTCATTTTCCCCACTTTCCCCCACTTTTTTTCCCGTTTTCCCCACTTTTTCCCTGTTTTCCCTTTTTTTTCTGTTTTCCCCACTTTTCTCCATTCTTCCCCATTTTTCCCGGTTTTCCCCACTTTTCCCCAATTTTTCCCCATTTTCCCCACTTTTTCCCTGTGTTCCCCACTTTTCTCCCTTTTTCCCCCCATTTTCACCCTCTTTTCCTCCACTTTTCCCCATTTTCCCCACTATTTTCCCCGCTTTTCCCCGTTTTCCCCCTTTTTTCCTCCACTTTTCCCCGTTTTCCCCACGTTTTTCCCTTTTTTCTCCACTTTTCCCCATTTCCCCCACTATTTTCCCCACTTTTCCCTATTTTCCCCACTTTTCTCCCTTTTCCCCCCATTTTTCCCCTTTTTCCTCCACTTTTCCCCGTTTTCCCCACTATTTTCCCCGCTTTTCCCCGTTTTCCCCCTTTTTTCCTCCACTTTTCCCCGTTTTCCCCACGTTTTTCCCTTTTTTCTCCACTTTTCCCCATTTTCCCCACTTTTCCCTACTTTTCCCCACTTTTCCCTACTTTTCCCCTACTTTTCCCCTACTTTCCCCACTTTTCCCCCACTTTTTCCCCCTTTTTCCTTGTTTTCCCCACTTTTTCCCTGTTTTCCCTTTTTTTCATTTTCCTCACTTTTCCCCAATTTTTTCCTGTGTTCCCCACTTCCCCCCACTTTTTTCCCTGTTTTCCCCACTTTTTCCCTGTTTTCCCTTTTTTAAAATTTTCCCCACTTTTCCCCATTTTTTCCTCACTTTTCCCCACTTTTCCCCACTTTTCCCCCCTTTTCCCCCCTTTTCCCCCCCTTTCCCACTTTTCCCTGTCTTCCCTAATTTTCCACACTTTTCCCCTACTTTTTCCCTGTTTTCCCTTTTTTTCATTTTCCCCACTTTCCCCCACTTTTTTTCCTGTTTTCCCCACTTTTTCCCTGTTTTCCCTTTTTTTCTGTTTTCCCCACTTTTCTCCATTCTTCCCCACGTTTTTCCCTTTTTTCTCCACTTTTCCCCATTTTCCCCACTTTTCCCCACTTTTCCCTACTTTTCCCCACTTTTCCCTACTTTTCCCCTACTTTCCCCACTTTTCCCCCACTTTTCCCCCACTTTTCCCCCCTTTTTCCCCCTTTTTCCTTGTTTTCCCCACTTTTTTCCCTGTTTTCCCTTTTTCTCATTTTCCCCACTTTTCCCCAATTTTTTCCTGTGTTCCCCACTTCCCCCCACTTTTTTCCCTGTTTTCCCCACTTTTTCCCTGTTTTCCCTTTTTTAAAATTTTCCCCACTTTTCCCCATTTTTTCCCGTTTTCCCCACTTTTCCCCCACTTTTCCCCACTTTTCCCCCCTTTTCCCCCCCTTTCCCACTTTTCCCTGTCTTCCCTAATTTTCCACACTTTTCCCCTACTTTTTCCCTGTTTTCCCTTTTTTTCATTTTCCCCACTTTCCCCCACTTTTTTTCCTGTTTTCCCCACTTTTTCCCTGTTTTCCCTTTTTTTTCTGTTTTCCTCACTTTTCTCCATTCTTCCCCATTTTTCCCGGTTTTCCCCAATTTTTCCCCACTTTTCCCCCCACTTTTCCCCAATTTTCCCTCCTTTTCCCCCCTTTCCCCACTTTTCCCCACTTTTCCCTGTCTTCCCCAATTTTCCACACTTTTTCCCCACTTTTTCCCTGTTTTCCCTTTTTCTTCTGTTTTCCCCACTTTTTTCCATTCTTCCCCATTTTTCCCGGTTTTCCCCACTTTTCCCCAATTTTTCACCATTTTCGCCACTTTTCCCCCTTTTTCCCCCCATTTTCCCCCTTTTTTCCTCCACTTTTCCCCGTTTTCCCCACGTTTTTCCCTTTTTTCTCCACTTTTCCCCATTTTCCCCACTTTCCCCTACTTTCCCCACTTTTCCCTTTTCCCCCACTTTTCCCCCACTTTTCCCCCCTTTTTCCCCCTTTTTCCTTGTTTTCCCCACTTTTTTCCCTGTTTTCCCTTTTTCTCATTTTCCCCACTTTTCCCCAATTTTTTCCTGTGTTCCCCACTTCCCCCCACTTTTTTCCCCGTTTTCCCCACTTTTTCCCTGTTTTCCCTTTTTTAAAATTTTCCCCACTTTTCCCCATTTTTTCCCGTTTTCCCCACTTTTCCCCCACTTTCCCCACTTTTCCCCCCTTTTCCCCCCCTTTCCCACTTTTCCCTGTCTTCCCTAATTTTCCACACTTTTCCCCTACTTTTTCCCTGTTTTCCCTTTTTTTCATTTTCCCCACTTTCCCCCACTTTTTTTCCCGTTTTCCCCACTTTTTCCCTGTTTTCCCTTTTTTTTCTTTTTTCCCCACTTTTCTCCATTCTTCCCCATTTTTCCCGGTTTTCCCCACTTTTCCCCAATTTTTCCCCATTTTCCCCACTTTTTCCCTGTGTTCCCCACTTTTCTCCCTTTTTCCCCCCATTTTCACCCTCTTTTCCTCCACTTTTCCCCATTTTCCCCACTATTTTCCCCGCTTTTCCCCGTTTTCCCCCTTTTTTCCTCCACTTTTCCCCGTTTTCCCCACGTTTTTCCCTTTTTTCTCCACTTTTCCCCGTTTTCCCCACTATTTCCCCACTTTTCCCCCCTATTTTCCCCACTTTTCCCTGTTTTCCCCCCTATTTTCCCCACTTTTCCCTGTTGTCCCCCTTTTTTCCTCCACTTTTCCCCGTTTTCCCCACTATTTCCCCACTTTTCCCCCCTATTTTCCCCACTTTTCCCTGTTTTCCCCACTATTTCCCCCACTTTTCCCTGTTTTCCCCACTAATTTCCCCACTTTTCCCCCCTTTTCTCCCCCTTTTCCCTGTTTCCCAGGCCCCCGGACGCGCTGCCGTGTCCCTTTGGGATCAGCCCCTCTGGAAAAGCTCTCGGCTCCCACAGAAGCCTCAGAGCCAAGGAATCGCCGCAGCATTCCCGGGATCAGATGATCATTGTGAGATTCCGTCGGGGATTTGGGATGGGGAGCTCGGGAATGTCCCACGGGATGATCCAGCTGGGAATGTGGGGCTGGAATGGCAGGGAATTCGCGGGGGGAATTTTCTTTCCTGAGGGAACAGGGGTAGCTCTGAGCGGGAATTGGGAATTGGGAATGGGAGTGGGAGTTTCCAATTTTTCCTGGAGCTTTTGGGACAATTCCTTGGCTGTTCCACTCTTCCCAGAGACTTCGGATTATTCCTGGCCAATCCCAGAGCTTGGATCCCAACTTTGGATCCTTTGGGAAGGGAGAAATTCCCAATTCCCATTCCCAATTCCATTCCCAATCCCTGATTCCCTTCCCAATTCCCCTCCCAATTCCCAATTCTGGCTTCCCTTCCCAATTCCCTTCCCAATTCCCTTCCCAATTCCCATTCCCAATTGACAATTCCCTTCCCAATTCCCATTCCTAATTCTCAATTCCCAATTCTGGATTCCCTTCCCAATTCCCATTCCCAATTGACAATTCCCATTCCCAATTCCCGTTCCCAATTCCCATTCCTTTTCCAATTCCCATTCCCAATTCCCTTCCCAATTCACAATTCACTTCCCAATTCCCTTCCCAATTCACAATTCGCTTCCCAATTCCCATTCCCAACTCTGGATTCCCTTCCCAATTCCCATTCCCATTCCCATTCCCAATTCCCATTCCCAATTCCCTTCCCAATTCCCTTCCCAGTTCTCAGTTTCCCTTTCCCCTTTTCCCTTCCCGCCCAGCCCCCATCCCATTCCCACTGCCATTCCCGATCCCATTCCCGCTCCGGTTCCCATTCCTTCTGTTTCCCATTCCCAATCCCGATCCCATTCCCGATCCCAATCCTGATCCCATTCCCATTCCTGTAGGACGCAGGGCAGCAGCACTTTGGGACTGTCCAGTGCCAATCCTATGGGATGCTCTGTGATCCCATTCCCGATCCCATTCCCAATCCCATTTCCGATTCCCTTCCTGATCCCATTCCCGCTCCAGTTCCCATTCCTGCTGTTTCCCATTCCCAATCCCATTCCTGATCCCATTCCCGCAGGATGCAGGGCAGCAGCACTTCGGGGCCGTGCAGTGCCCATCCTGTGGGATGCTCTGTGATCCCAATCCCGATCCCATTCCCATTCCCGCAGGACGCAGGGCAGCGGCGCTTCGGGGCCGTGCAGTGCCCGTCCTGTGGGATGCTCTGTGATCCCATTCCCGATCCCAATCCCAATCCCATTCCATAGGACGCAGGGCAGCGGCGCTTCGGAGCCATGCAGTGCCTGTCCTGTGGGATGCTCTGTGATCCCATTCCTGATCCCATTCCCAATCCCAATCCCGATCCCATTCCCATTCCATAGGACGCAGGGCAGCGGCGCTTCGGGGCCGTGCAGTGCCCGTCCTGTGGGATGCTCTGTGATCCCAATCCCATTCCCATTCCCTAGGACGCAGGGCAGCGGCGCTTCGGGGCCGTGCAGTGCCCGTCCTGTGGGATGCTCTGTGATCCCATTCCCGATCCCATTCCCGATCCCATTCCCGCAGGACGCAGGGCAGCGGCGCTTCGGGGCCGTGCAGTGCCCGTCCTGTGGGATGCTCTACGCTCCTGCCATTCCCGAGGATCAGCTGCAGCACCTGCGGCACCACCGGAGGCTGCGGGAGGGGCTGCGCTACCTGGTGAGCCGGGAATTCGGGAATGCTGGGAATTCGGGAATGGGAGCGGCCGGAATTCCCGCCCGGGGCTCTGGAGCTGTGGGATGGGGCAGGATCGGCACCTGGATCCACACTGGGATTGGCACACGGGGAATGGGGAGGGCCTGGCGGGAAAAATTCCCAACGGGCATTCCTCCTTGGAATGGCTTCCTGGGATTCCCTCCTGGGATTCCTCCTTGGAATGGCTTCCTGGGATTCCCTCCTGGGATTCCTCCTTGGAATGGCTTCCTGGGATTCCTCCTTGGAATGGCTTCCTGGGATTCCCTCCTGGGATTCCTCTTTGGAATTGCAGCTTGGGATTCCTGCCTTACATTCCTCCTTGGGATTCCCTCCTGGGATTTCCTGCCTGGGATTGCCCCCCCAGGATTCAACCCTGGAATGCTTCTCAGGAATTCCTTCCTGGAATCACTCACTGGAATGCTTTCCGGGATTTCCTCCCTGGGATTCCCTCCTGGGATTTCCCCCCTGAGATTCTCTCCTGGGAATCGATTCCTGGGATTTCCTTCCTGGAGTTTTCCCCTGTGTTTCCTTCCTGCAATTTCCCTCCTGGGATTTCCCTCCTGGGATTCCCCTCCTGGGATTCCTTCCCTGGGATTCCCCCCTGGGATTCCTTCCCTGGAATTCCTCCCTGGGATTCCTTCCCTGGAATTCCTCCCTGGGATTCCCCACTAGGATTTTCCCCCCCTGGGATTTCCGCCCTGGGATTTCCGCCCTGGGATTTCCCCCCTGGGATTCCCCCCTGGGATTCCCCCCTGGGATTCCCCCCTGGGATTCCTTCCCTGGAATTCCTCCCTGGGATTCCCCACTAGGATTTTCCCCCCCTGGGATTTCCGCCCTGGGATTTCCGCCCTGGGATTTCCCCCCTGGGATTCCCCCCTGGGATTCCCCCCTGGGATTCCTTCCCTGGGATTCCTTCCCTGGAATTTCCCCCTGGAATTCCCCCCTGGGATTCCCCCCTGGGATTCCCCCCTGGGATTCCTTCCCTGGGATTCCTTCCCTGGAATTTCCCCCTGGAATTCCTCCCTGGGATTCCCCACTAGGATTTTCCCCCCTGGGATTTCTCCCCTGGGATTTCTCCCCTGGGAATTCCCCCCTGGAATTCCCCCCTGGATTCTCTCCTGGAATTCCTGCCATGGAATTCCTCATTCCCGAGGCATTCCCGTCCCTCTGGATGTGGCCCTTGGGGACACGGAGCAGGGCTGGGAATGCTCCCAGGGCTTTTCCAGGCTGGAATCTCCCAGATTCCCAATCCCGGCAGAGATTTGATATCCAGGGGGAATTTGGGCCATTCCAGCCCTGTCCATGCTCTCCAGGGAATGGCCAGGACTGACCCCATTCCCAAAATCCGGAGCGCTTCCCGTTCGGGCAGCACCTCCCTGGATCTCTCCCTCGCTGATTTTTGGGATTTCCCCCGGCAGGGCTGGAAGAAGGAGCGCGTGGTGGCGGAATTCTGGGACGGGAAAATCGTCCTCATCCTTCCCGGAGATCCCAAATACGCCGTCAGGAAGGTACGGGGAATTCCCAACGAGATCGGCCTCGGGACAGGGCCTGATCCCTGAATCCCAACGGGATCTGATCCCTGAATCCCAACGGGATCTGATCCCTGAATCCCAATGGGAACCGATCCCTGAATTCCAACGGGATCTGATCCCCGAATCCCAATGGGATCCGATCCCTGAGTCCCAACAGGATCTGATCCCTGAATCCCAACGGGAGCTGATCCCTCAATCCCATCCCACCCCAATCCCTCAATCCCAGTCGCCACTCCCTGCACAAACCCTGCATTTTTTGGGAACAATCCCATTTCTGGCTGGTTTTCCCTCCTGTTTCCCGGTTCCCATGGTGTTTTTTGGGAACAATCCCATTTCCCGTGGGTTTTCCCGCCTGTTTCCCGGCTCCCATGGCATTTTTTTGGGAACAATCCCTTTTCCCATGGTTTCCCTGCCTGTTTCCTGGCTCCCATGGCGGTTTTTTGGGAACAATCCCTTTTCCCGTGGTTTCCCTGCCTGTTTCCAGCTCCCATTGTGGTTTTTTGGGAACAATCCCATTTCCTGTTGTTTCCCCGCCTGTTTCCCAGCTCCCATTGTGCTTTTTGGGAACAATCCCATTTCCCGTGGGTTTTCCCGGCTGTTCCCTGGCTCCCATTGCAGTTTTTTGGGAACAATCCCGTTCCCGGCCGGTTTCCCCGCCTGTTTCCTGGCTCCCATGGTGTTTTTTTGGGAACAATCCCGTTTCCCTTGGGTTTTCCCGCCTCTTTCCCGGCTCCTATCATGTTTTTTGGGAACAATCCCTTTTCCCGTGGTTTCCCACCTGTTCCCGGCTCCCATGGTGTTTTTTTGGGAACAATCCCGTTTCCCATGGGTTTTCCCCCGTTTCCCCGCTCCCACTGTGTTTTTTTGGGAACAATCCCGTTTCTGGCTGGTTTTCCCGCCTGTTTCCCAGCTCCCACTGTGTTTTTTTGGGAACAATCCCTTTTCCGGCCGGTTTTCCCACCTGTTCCCGGCTCCCATGGTGTTTTTTTGGGAACAATCCCTTTTCCGGCCGGTTTTCCCACCTGTTCCCGGCTCCCATGGTGTTTTTTTGGGAACAATCCCATTTCCCGTGGGTTTTCCTGCCTGTTTCCAGCTCCCATGGTGTTTTTTTGGGAACAATCCCATTTCCGGCCGGTTTTCCCGCCTGTTTCCCAGCTCCCACTGTGTTTTTTTGGGAACAATCCCATTTCCCGTGGGTTTTCCCGCCTGTTTCCAGCTCCCATGGTGGTTTTTTGGGAACAATCCCGTTTCTGGCTGGTTTTCCCCCGTTTCCCGGCTCCCACCGCCGTGTCCCCGTTGCAGGCGGAGGAGGTGCGGCAGATCGTGGACGCCGAGCTGGGCTTCCAGCAGGCAGCCCTGGGCTGTCCCCAGAGCACGCGGAGCTATCTCTTCGTGTCGCCCGAGAGGAGCGTGCTGGGCTGCCTGGTGGCCGAGGGCATCTCCCAGGTGGGCACGGCTTCGGGATCTTTCGGGATCCTTCGGGATCCTTCGGGATCATTCGGGATCGAGGAGCTGCGGGAGGGCTGGGAATGCTCAGCTGGAGAAGGGAAGGATCCAGGGAATCCTCGGAGGCTTTTCCAGAGCTTTCCAGGGGCTCCAGGAGAGCTGGAGAGGGATTTGGGAAAAGGGCTGGGACACAGGGAATGGCTTCCCACTGGGAAAGGGGAGCTTGGGCTGGGATCTTGGGAATTAGGAATTCCCGGCTGGGCTGCAATTCCCAGGGAAGCTGTGGCTGCCCCTGGATCCCTGGGGGCACCCGAGGATGGATTGGAGCCATCCCCATTCCCTGTTCCCATCTGCTGTTCCCATTCTCCGTTCCCATTCCCTGTTCCCATTCCCTGTTCCCCATTGCCATCCCAATTCCCTGTTCCTGTTCCCATTCCATTCCCATTCCTATTCCCATCCCCATCCCCATTCCATGTTCCTATTCTCTGTTCTCATTTCGTGTTCCCATTCCCTGTTCCTGTTCCCATTCTGTTCCCATCCCCATCCCCATTCCATGTTCCTATTCTCTTGTTCTCATTTCCTGTTCCCATTCTGTTCCCATTCCCATCCCCATTCCCCATTCCCAATCCCATTCCCTGTTCCCATTTCCTGTTCCCATCCCCATCCCCATTCCGTGTTCCTATTCTCTGTTCTCATTCCCTGTTCCTGTTCCCATTCCCCATTCCCATTCCCATTTCCTTCCCATTCCTGTCCCCATTCCCCATTCCCATTTCCATTCCCTGTTCCCATTCCTCGTTGCCATCCCCATTCCATTCCCATTTCCCATCCCCATTCCCATCCCCATTCCCATTCCTGTTCCCATTCCCCATCACCATTCCCATTCCCGTCCCCATTCCCATCCCCCTTCCCTTCCCATTCCCATCCCCATTCCCATCCCCATTCCCATCCCCATTCCCTTTCCCCATTCCCATTTCCCGTTCCCATTCCCATCCCTATTCCCATCCCCACTCCAATTCCCATTCCCTTCCCATTCCCTTCCCATTCCCATCCCTATTGCCATCCCCACTCCAATTCCCATTCCCCATTTCCCGTTCCCATTCCCATTTCCCATTCCCATCCCCATCCTCATTCCCATTCCCATCCCCATCCTCATTCCCATTCCCCATTCCCATCCCCATTCCCATTCCCATCCCCATTCCCATTCCCATCCCTATTCCCATTCCCCATTCCCTTCCCATTCCCATCCCTATTCCCATCCCCATCCCCGTTCCCATTCCCATTTCCCATTTCCCATTCCCATCCCCATTCCCATCCCTGTTCCCATTCCCTTCCCATTCCCATTCCCGTTCCCATTCCCATCCCCGTTCCCATTCCCTTCCCATTCCCATCCCTATTGCCATCCCCACTCCAATTCCCATTCCCCATTCCCATTCCCCATTCCCATCCCCATCCCCATTCCCGTCCCCGTCCCCATCCCCATTCCCATTCCCATCCCTATTCCCATTCCCCATTCCCTTCCCATTCCCATCCCTATTCCCATCCCCATCCCCGTTCCCATTCCCATTTCCCATCCCCATCCCCATTCCCGTCCCCGTCCCCATCCCCATTCCCATTCCCATCCCTTTCCCGCAGGCATTCCGGGTTCTGTCGGAGCCGGGCGCGGCGCCATTCCCAGATTCCCGGGATGATTCCCGGGATGATTCCCGGGCCGATTCCCAGGATCCGCAGCGGTTCCCGCGGGCCTGGCGCTGCTCCCTGGATCCCGAGCCGGCCGTGTGCGGGATCAGCCGGATCTGGGTGCTGGGAGCCTGCCGGCGCCGCGGCATCGCCCGCAGGATGGTCGACGTGCTCAGGTACCGCGATTCGGGAATGCCGGGAATGTCGGGAATGCTGGGAATGTCAGGAATGCCGGGAACGGGGCGGGGAGAGCGGGGAGAATGGGTTCGGAGAGGGAGAGCAGGGAAAAGTAGGATTCAGGGAGCGATAGATATGGAAAACCGGGATATGGGAAGGGATGGATGTGGAAAATGGAATAGAGGGAGGGGGAGAGCAGGGAAAAGTAGGATTCAGGGAGGGATGGATATGGTAAACTGGGATTTGGGAAGGGACAGCATGGAAAACTGGGATTCAGGGAGGGAGAACATGGAAAAGTGGGAGGGATGGACAGGGAAAAGTGGGATTGGAATTGGGAGAACAGGGAAAAGTGGGATTCAGGGAGGAATGGAAAACTGGGATTGAGGTAAGAAGAACATGGAAAACAGATTCAGGGAGAGAATGCTGGGAAAAGTGGGAGGGATGGACAGGGAAAAGTGGGATTGGAATTGGGAGAGCAGGGAAAAGTGGGATTCAGGGAGGGATGGATATGGAAACCTGGGATTTGGGAAGGGATGGATGTGGAAAATGGAATAGAGGGAGGGGGAGAGCAGGGAAAAGTGGGATTCAGGGAGGGATAGATATGGAAACCTGGGATTTGGGAAGGGATGGATGTGGAAAACTGGGATTCAGGGAGGGAGAACATGGAAAAGTGGGAGGGATGGACAGGGAAAAGTGGGATTGGAATTGGGAGAACAGGGAAAAGTGGGATTCAGGGAGGAATGGAAAACGGATTGAGGTAAGAAGAATATGGAAAACAGATTCAGGGAGAGAATGCTGGGAAAAGTGGGAGGGATGGACAGGGAAAAATGGGATTCAGATGGGGATAGATAGGGAAAACTGGGATTCAGGGAGGGATGGACAGGGAAAAGTGGGATTGGAATTGGAAGAGCAGGGAAAAGTGGGATTCAGGGAGGGACAGATATGGCAGACTGGGATTTGGGAAGGGATAGATGTGGAAAACTGGGAGTGAGGGAGGGGGAGAGCAGGGAAAAGTGGGATTCAGGGAGGGATAGATATGGAAAACTGGGATTTGGGAAGGGATAGATGTGGAAAAGTGGGACTGAGGTAAGGAGAACGTGGAAAATGGATTCAGGGAAAACTGGGAGGGATGGACAGGGAAAAGTGGGATTCAGGGAAGGAGAGCAGGGGAAATGGATTTGGGAAGGGATGGATGTGGAAAATGGAATAAAGGGAGGGGGAGAGCAGGGAAAAGTGGGATTCAGGGAGGGATAGATATGGAAACCTGGGATTTGGGAAGGGACAGCATGGAAAACTGGGATTCAGGGAGGGAGAACATGGAAAAGTGGGAGGGATGGACAGGGAAAAGTGGGATTGGAATTGGGAGAGCAGGGAAAAGTGGGATTCAGGGAGGGATGGATATGGAAACCTGGGATTTGGGAAGGGATGGATGTGGAAAATGGAATAGAGGGAGGGGGAGAGCAGGGAAAAGTAGGATTCAGGGAGGGATGGATATGGAAAACTGGGATTTGGGAAGGGACAGCATGGAAAACTGGGATTCAGGGAGGGAGAACATGGAAAAGTGGGAGGGATGGACAGGGAAAAGTGGGATTTAGGTAGGGACAGATGTGGAAAACGGATTTGGGAAGGGATGGACGTGGAAAACTGGGATTGAGGGATGGGGAGAGCAGGGAAAAGTGGGATTGAGATAGGGATAGACATGGAAAAGTGGGATTGAAATTGGGAGAACAGGGAAAACGGATTCAGGGAGGGATGGACATGGAAAACTGGGATTGAGTTAAGGTGAACATGGAGAACGGATTCAGGAAGGGAATCCTGGGAAAAGTGGGAGGGATGGACAGGGAAAAACGGGATTGAAATAGGGAGAACAGGGAAAAGTGGGATTTAGGTAGGAATAGACATGGAAAATTGGGATTTGGGAAGGGATGGATGTGGAAAATGGAATAGAGGGAGGGGGAGAGCAGGGAAAAGTGGGATTCAGGGAGGGATGGATATGGAAACCTGGGATTTGGGAAGGGACAACATGGAAAACTGGGATTCAGGGAGGGAGAACACGGAAAAGTGGGAGGGATGGACAGGGAAAAGTGGGATTGGAATTGGGAGAACAGGGAAAACTGGGATTCAGGGAGGGATAGATATGGAAAACTGGGATTTGGGAAGGGATAGATGTGGAAAACTGGGACTGAGGTAAGGAGAAAATGGAAAATAGATTCAGGGAAAACTGGGAGGGATGGACAGGGAAAAGTGGGATTCAGGGAGGGATGGATGTGGAAAACTGGGATTTGGGAAGGGATAGACATGGAAAAGCGGGATTGAGGTAAGAACATGGAGAACACAGAGGGAATCCTGGGAAAACTGAGAAGGATGAGGTGGAAAATGGGAATTCAGGGAGGGATGGATATGGTAAACTGGGATTTGGGAAGGGACGGACGTGGAAAACTGGGATTCAGGGAGGGAGAACATGGAAAAGTGGGAGGGATGGACAGGGAAAAGTGGGATTGGAATTGGGAGAACAGGGAAAAGTGGGATTCAGGGAGGGATGGAGAGGGAAAACTGGGATTGAGGTAAGGAGAACATGGAGAATGGAATCGGAATCCTGGGAAAACTGGGAGGGATGGACAGGGAAAAATGGGATTGAAATAGGGAGAACAGGGAAAACTGGGATTTAGGTAGGAATAGACATGGAGAATTGGGATTTGGGAAGGGATGGATGTGGAAAATGGAATAGAGGGAGGGGGAGAGCAGGGAAAAGTAGGATTCAGGGAGGGATGGATATAGAAAACTGGGATTTGGGAAGGGACAGCATGGAAAACTGGGATTCAGGGAGGGAGAACATGGAAAAGTGGGAGGGATGGACAGGGAAAAGTGGGATTTAGGTAGGGACAGATGTGGAAAACGGATTTGGGAAGGGATGGACATGGAAAACTGGGATTGAGGGATGGGGAGAGCAGGGAAAAGTGGGATTGAGATAGGGATAGACATGGAAAAGTGGGATTGAAATTGGGAGAACAGGGAAAACGGATTCAGGGAGGGATGGACATGGAAAACTGGGATTGAGTTAAGGTGAACATGGAGAACGGATTCAGGAAGGGAATCCTGGGAAAAGTGGGAGGGATGGACAGGGAAAAACGGGATTGAAATAGGGAGAACAGGGAAAAGTGGGATTTAGGTAGGAATAGACATGGAAAATTGGGATTTGGGAAGGGATGGATGTGGAAAATGGAATAGAGGGAGGGGGAGAGCAGGGAAAAGTGGGATTCAGGGAGGGATGGATATGGAAACCTGGGATTTGGGAAGGGACAACATGGAAAACTGGGATTCAGGGAGGGAGAACACGGAAAAGTGGGAGGGATGGACAGGGAAAAGTGGGATTGGAATTGGGAGAACAGGGAAAACTGGGATTCAGGGAGGGATAGATATGGAAAACTGGGATTTGGGAAGGGATAGATGTGGAAAACTGGGACTGAGGTAAGGAGAAAATGGAAAATAGATTCAGGGAAAACTGGGAGGGATGGACAGGGAAAAGTGGGATTCAGGGAGGGATGGATGTGGAAAACTGGGATTTGGGAAGGGATAGACATGGAAAAGCGGGATTGAGGTAAGAACATGGAGAACACAGAGGGAATCCTGGGAAAACTGAGAAGGATGAGGTGGAAAATGGGAATTCAGGGAGGGATGGATATGGTAAACTGGGATTTGGGAAGGGACGGACGTGGAAAACTGGGATTCAGGGAGGGAGAACATGGAAAAGTGGGAGGGATGGACAGGGAAAAGTGGGATTGGAATTGGGAGAACAGGGAAAAGTGGGATTCAGGGAGGGATGGAGAGGGAAAACTGGGATTGAGGTAAGGAGAACATGGAGAATGGAATCGGAATCCTGGGAAAACTGGGAGGGATGGACAGGGAAAAATGGGATTGAAATAGGGAGAACAGGGAAAACTGGGATTTAGGTAGGAATAGACATGGAGAATTGGGATTTGGGAAGGGATGGATGTGGAAAATGGAATAGAGGGAGGGGGAGAGCAGGGAAAAGTAGGATTCAGGGAGGGATGGATATGGTAAACTGGGATTTGGGAAGGGACGGACGTGGAAAACTGGGATTCAGGGAGGGAGAACATGGAAAAGTGGGAGGGATGGACAGGGAAAAGTGGGATTGGAATTGGGAGAACAGGGAAAAGTGGGATTCAGGGAGGAATGGAAAACGGATTGAGGTAAGAAGAACATGGAAAACAGATTCAGGGAGAGAATGCTGGGAAAAGTGGGAGGGATGGACAGGGAAAAATGGGATTCAGATGGGGATAGATAGGGAAAACTGGGATTCAGGGAGGGATGGACAGGGAAAAGTGGGATTGAAATTGGAAGAACAGGGAAAAGTGGGATTCAGGGAGGGACAGATATGGCAGACTGGGATTTGGGAAGGGATAGATGTGGAAAACTGGGAGTGAGGGAGGGAGAACATGGCAAAGTGGGAGGGATGGACAGGGAAAAGTGGGATTGGAATTGAGAGAGCAGGGAAAAGTGGGATTCAGGGAGGGATGGATATGGAAAACTGGGATTTGGGAAGGGACAGACATGGAAAATTGGGAGTGAGGGAGGGAGAACATGGAAAAGTGGGAGGGATGGACAGGGAAAAGTGGGATTGGAATTGGGAGAGCAGGGAAAACTGGGATTCAGGGAGGGATAGACATGGAAAATGGATTTAAGATCAGCGATCCCATTCCTGATCCCAGTCAGTCCTAGGGTTTGGGATCAGTGATTCCCGGCCGATCCCTGGGTTTGGGATCGCCGGTCCCATTCTGGCATTTTCTGGGCAGTGCCGGGGTTTGGGATCCCCAATCCCATTCCCAATCCCATTCCCGATCCCGGCTGATCCCCGATCCCATTCCCGATCCCATTCCCGATCCCGGCTGATCCCCGATCCCATTCCCAATCCCATTCCCGATCCCGGCTGATCCCCGATCCCATTCCCGGTCCCATTCCCGATCCCATCCGGTGTTCCCGCTGCAGGCGCACGTTCGTGTTCGGGGCGGTGCTGAGCTGCCGCGATTTGGCTTTTTCCGACCCCACGGCCGACGGGAGAGCCTTCGCCTCCGAGTACTGCCGGGAGCCCAACTTCCTCGTCTACAACTTCCTGCACCGCGCGGCCCCACCGGCATCGGGATCAGGATCGGCGGGATCGGGATCAGTGGGATCAGGATCAGTGGGATCGGGATCAGCCTGAGTTAGCGAGGGGCTGGAAAAGCTGGGATTGATCTGGGGAATCCTGCTGAGTTCCCATGGGAATCCTTCCATTCCCTCCCTTGGGAATCCTTCATTTCCTTCAGAATCCTGCTGAGATCCCATGGGAATCCTTCATTTCCTTGGGAATCCTTCATTTCCTTAGGAATCCTTAATTTCCTTTGGAATCCTTCCCTTCCCAAACCTTCCCAAACCTTCCCAGACCTTCCCCTCCCGAACCTTCCCTTCATCCCTTTGGAATCCTTCATTTCCTTCGGAATCCTCTGTTTCCTTGGGAATCCTTCCCTTCCCTCCCTTGGGAGTTCTTCCCTTGGCAATGCCTCATTTCCTTGGAAATCCTTAATTTCATTCACTTCGGAATCCTTCGTTTCCTTGGGAATCCTTAATTTCCTTGGGAATCCTTCCCTTCCCTCCCGTGGAAATCCTTCGCTTCCTTGGGAATCTTTCCCTTCCCTCCCTTGGGAGTTCTTCCCTTGGCAACTCCTGATTTCCTTGGAAATCCTTCCCTTGGGAATCCTTCCCTCCCTTGGGAATCCTTCGTTTCTTTGGGAATCCTTCATTTCCTTGGGAATCCTTCATTTCCCTCCCTTGGGAATCCTTCCCTCCTTTGGGAATCCTTCATTTCCCTCCCATGGGAATCCTTTCCTTCCTCTGGAATCCTTCCCTTGGGTATCCTTCATTTCCTTTGGAATCCTTCCCTCCCTTGGTAATCCTTCCCTCCCTTGGTAATCCTTCATTTCCTTGGGAATTCCTAATTTCTTTGGGAATCCTCCCCTCGGGAATCCTTCATTTCCTCAGGAATCCTCCCTCGGGAATTCCCCGGGAATCCCTCCCAGGTCACTTTGTGTACAGTCGTTGCCTTCCACTGGAATTCCTGGGATTCCCTGGGAATTCCCTGCGCTTTCCCGGGAGATTCCTTAATGGGATTTAAGTTAATTGGGGTTAATCGGGGCTTTGTTAATAGAAGGTTTGGAATTCTGCTGGAATCCTTTCCCGGGAGTTTTCCCCTCGGGATTTGCACCTGGGGCCCTTCCAGACAGGAAATTCCAGGGTTTTATGATAATATTCCAAAGTTTTGTGGCGATATTCCAGGGTTTTGTGGCTATTCCATTGTTTTATCACAATATTCCAATTTTCATTACAATATTCCAAGATTTCATTACAATATTCCAATGTTTCATGACAATATTCCAGAGTTTTGACTATTCCATTATTTTATCACAATATTCTGGATTTTCATAACAATATTCCAAGATTTCATGACAATATTCCAGCGTTTCATGACAATATTCCAGGGTTTTGTGGCTATTCCATTGTTTTATCACAATATCCCAATTTTCATGACAATATTCCAAGATTTCCTGACAATATTCCAGCGTTTTGTGACTATTCCATTATTTTATCACAATATTCTGGATTTTCATTACAATATTCCAAGATTTCATTACAATATTCCAAGATTTCCTGACAATATTCCATGGTTTTGACTATTCCATTGTTTTATCGCAATATTCCAATTTTCATTAGAATATTCCAAGATTTCATGACAATATTCCAGGGTTTTGACTATTCCATGATTTTATCACAATATTCCGGATTTTCATTACAATATTCCAAGATTTCATTACAATATTCCAACGTTTCATGACAATATTCCAGGGTTTTGTGGCTATTCCATTATTTTATCACAATATTCCAATTTTCATGACAATATTCCAGGGTTTTGTGGCTATTCCATTATTTTATCACAATATTCTAATTTTCATGACAATATTCCAGGGTTTTGTGGCTATTCCATTATTTTATCACAATATTCCAATTTTCATGACAATATTCCATGGTTTTGACTATTCCATTGTTTTATCGCAATATTCCAATTTTCATTACAATATTCCAAGATTTCATGACAATATTCTGGGTTTTGTCACTATTCCATTATTTTATCACAATATTCCGGATTTTCATTAGAATATTCCAGGATTTCATGACAATATTCCAGGGTTTTCTCGTTATTCCATTGTTTTATCACAATATTCCAATTTTCATTACAATATTCCAAGATTTCATGACAATATTCCAGGGTTTTGACTATTCCATTATTTTATCACAATATTCAGGATTTTCATTACAATATTCCAAGATTTCCTGACAATATTCCATGGTTTTGACTATTCCATTGTTTTATCGCAATATTCCAATTTTCATTAGAATATTCCAAGATTTCATGACAACATTCCGGGTTTTGTGGCTATTCCATTATTTTATCAAAATATTCCAATTTTCATTACAATATTCCAACGTTTCATGACAATATTCCAGGGTTTTGACTATTCCATTATTTTATCGCAATATTTTGGATTTTCATTAGAATATTCCAAGATTTCATGACAACATTCCGGGTTTTGTGGCTATTCCATTATTTTATCACAATATTCCAATTTTCATGACAATATTCCAGCGTTTCATGACAATATTCCAGCGTTTTGTGACTATTCCATTATTTTATCACAATATTCTGGATTTTCATTACAATATTCCAAGATTTCATTACAATATTCCAATTTTCATGACAATATTCCAGGGTTTTGTGGCTATTCCATTATTTTATCACAATATTCCAATTTTCATGACAATATTCCAGGGTTTTGTGGCTATTCCATTATTTTATCGCAATATTTTGGATTTTCATTAGAATATTCCAAGATTTCATGACAATATTCCATGGTTTTGACTATTCCATTGTTTTATCACAATATTCCAATTTTCATTACAATATTCCAAGATTTCATGACAATATTCCAGGGTTTTGAGTATTTCACTATTTTATCACAATATTCCAATTTTCATTACAATATTCCAATGTTTCATGACAATATTCCAGAGTTTTGACTATTCCATTATTTTATCACAATATTCTGGATTTTCATAACAATATTCCAAGATTTCATGACAATATTCCAGCGTTTCATGACAATATTCCAGGGTTTTGTGGCTATTCCATTGTTTTATCACAATATCCCAATTTTCATGACAATATTCCAAGATTTCCTGACAATATTCCAGCGTTTTGTGACTATTCCATTATTTTATCACAATATTCTGGATTTTCATTACAATATTCCAAGATTTCATTACAATATTCCAAGATTTCCTGACAATATTCCATGGTTTTGACTATTCCATTGTTTTATCGCAATATTCCAATTTTCATTAGAATATTCCAAGATTTCATGACAATATTCCAGGGTTTTGACTATTCCATGATTTTATCACAATATTCCGGATTTTCATTACAATATTCCAAGATTTCATTACAATATTCCAACGTTTCATGACAATATTCCAGGGTTTTGTGGCTATTCCATTATTTTATCACAATATTCCAATTTTCATGACAATATTCCAGGGTTTTGTGGCTATTCCATTATTTTATCACAATATTCTAATTTTCATGACAATATTCCAGGGTTTTGTGGCTATTCCATTATTTTATCACAATATTCCAATTTTCATGACAATATTCCATGGTTTTGACTATTCCATTGTTTTATCGCAATATTCCAATTTTCATTACAATATTCCAAGATTTCATGACAATATTCTGGGTTTTGTCACTATTCCATTATTTTATCACAATATTCCGGATTTTCATTAGAATATTCCAGGATTTCATGACAATATTCCAGGGTTTTCTCGTTATTCCATTGTTTTATCACAATATTCCAATTTTCATTACAATATTCCAAGATTTCATGACAATATTCCAGGGTTTTGACTATTCCATTATTTTATCACAATATTCAGGATTTTCATTACAATATTCCAAGATTTCCTGACAATATTCCATGGTTTTGACTATTCCATTGTTTTATCGCAATATTCCAATTTTCATTAGAATATTCCAAGATTTCATGACAACATTCCGGGTTTTGTGGCTATTCCATTATTTTATCAAAATATTCCAATTTTCATTACAATATTCCAACGTTTCATGACAATATTCCAGGGTTTTGACTATTCCATTATTTTATCGCAATATTTTGGATTTTCATTAGAATATTCCAAGATTTCATGACAACATTCCGGGTTTTGTGGCTATTCCATTATTTTATCACAATATTCCAATTTTCATGACAATATTCCAGCGTTTCATGACAATATTCCAGCGTTTTGTGACTATTCCATTATTTTATCACAATATTCTGGATTTTCATTACAATATTCCAAGATTTCATTACAATATTCCAATTTTCATGACAATATTCCAGGGTTTTGTGGCTATTCCATTATTTTATCACAATATTCCAATTTTCATGACAATATTCCAGGGTTTTGTGGCTATTCCATTATTTTATCGCAATATTTTGGATTTTCATTAGAATATTCCAAGATTTCATGACAATATTCCATGGTTTTGACTATTCCATTGTTTTATCACAATATTCCAATTTTCATTACAATATTCCAAGATTTCATGACAATATTCCAGGGTTTTGAGTATTTCACTATTTTATCACAATATTCCAATTTTCATTACAATATTCCAATGTTTCATGACAATATTCCAGCGTTTTGTGACTATTCCATTATTTTATCACAATATTCTGGATTTTCATAACAATATTCCAAGATTTCATTACAATATTCCAAGATTTCATGACAATATTCCAGGGTTTTGACTATTCCATTGTTTTATCACAATATTCCAATTTTCATTACAATATTCCAAGATTTCATGACAATATTCCAGCGTTTTGACTATTTCATTATTTTATCACAATATTCCAAGATTTCATTACAATATTCCAAGATTTCATGACAATATTCCAGGGTTTTGTGGCTATTCCATTGTTTTATCACAATATTCCAATTTTCATTACAATATTTTAATGTTTCATGACAATATTCCAGGGTTTTCTCCCTATTCCATTATTTTATCACAATATTCCAATTTTCATTACAATATTCCAGCGTTTCATGACAATATTCCAGCGTTTTGTGACTATTCCATTATTTTATCACAATATTCTGGATTTTCATTACAATATTCCAAGATTTCATTACAATATTCCAACGTTTCATGACAATATTCCAGCGTTTTGTGACTATTCCATTATTTTATCTCAATATTCCAATTTTCATTACAATATTCCAAGATTTCATGACAATATTCCAGGGTTTTGACTATTCCATTATTTTATCGCAATATTCCGGATTTTCATTACAATTTCATGACAATTTTCCAGGATTTTATGAGGATTTCGACATTCCAGGGGTTTTTTTTTTGGGATATCTCGGGGCTCCCACCCCCCCCCCGGGAAAAGCCAAATCCCAAATGAAAATCCACCACGGGGAGAGGAACAAAAAAAGAGTTTATTGGGAATGTCCGCGACGCGAAATGGGAAAATCCATCCCAAAAAAGGGAAAATCCATCCCAAAAGAGAGGGAAAATCCAACCTTGAAACTTGGGAAAATCCAACCCAAAAGGAGGGAAAATCTATCCCAAAACAGGGAAAATCTAATCTCAAAACTTGGGAAAATCTAACCCAAAAAGAGGGAGAATCCATCCCAAAAAGCAGGGAAAATCCAACCCAAAAAGAGGGAAAAGCCAACCCCAATAAAGGGAAAAATTCAGCCTAAAAGGAAGGGAAAATCTGACCCAAAAATGAGGGAAAATCCAACCCCAAACCAGGGAAAATCTGACCTCAAAACATGGGAAAATCCAACCCAAAAAGAGGGAAAATCCAACCCCAAAAATGGGGAAAATTCAGCCTAAAAGGAAGGGAAAATCTGACCCAAAAATGAGGGAAAATCTGACCTAAAAAAGAGGGAAAATCCAACCCAAGAAGAGGGGAAAATCCAACCCCAAACTTGGGAAAATCCATCCCAAAGAAGAGGGAAAAGCCAACCCCAAAAAAGGGAAAAATTCAGCCTAAAAGGAAGGGAAAATCTGACCCAAAAATGAGGGGAAATCTGACCTAAAAAAGAGGGAAAATCCAACCCAAGAAGAGGGAAAATCCAGCCCAAAAAGAGGGGAAAATCCAACCCAAAAAAGAAGGAAAATCCAGCCCAAAAAGAGTGAAAATCCAGCCCAAAAAGAAGGAAAATCCAGCCCAAAAAGAAGGAAAATCCAGCCCAAAAATGAGGCAAAACATATCCCAAAGAGGGGAAATCCAACCGAAAAATGAGGGAAAATCCAACTGAAAACTCAGGAAAATCAACTCCAAAAGAGAGGGAAAATCCATCCCTAAAAGCTTGGGAAAACCCAACCTAAAAGAGGGGAAAATCCAACCCCAAACTTGGGAAAATCCATCCCAAAAAAGAGGGAAAAGCCAACCCCAAAAAAGGGAAAAATTCAGCCTAAAAGGAAGGGGAAATCTGACCCAAAAATGAGGGAAAATCCAACCCCAAACCAGGGAAAATCTGACCTCAAAACATGGGAAAATCCAACCCAAAAAGAGGGAAAATCCAACCCCAAAAATGGGGAAAATTCAGCCTAAAAGGAAGGGAAAATCTGACCCAAAAATGAGGGAAAATCCAACCCCAAACCAGGGAAAATCCAACCCAAGAAGAGGGGAAAATCCAACCCCAAACTTGGGAAAATCCATCCCAAAGAAGAGGGAAAAGCCAACCCCAAAAAAGGGAAAAATCCAGCCTAAAAGGAAGGGAAAATCTGACCCAAAAATGAGGGGAAATCTGACCTAAAAAAGAGGGAAAATCCAACCCAAGAAGAGGGAAAATCCAGCCCAAAAAGAGGGAAAATCCAACCCAAAAAAGAAGGAAAATCCAGCCCAAAAAGAGTGAAAATCCAGCCCAAAAAGAGTGAAAATCCAACCCAAAAAGAAGGAAAATCCAGCCCAAAAAGAGTGAAAATCCAACCCAAAAAGAGGGAAAATCCAGCCCAAAAAGAGTGAAAATCCAACCCAAAAAGAAGGAAAATCCAGCCCAAAAATGAGGCAAAACATATCCCAAAGAGGGGAAATCCAACCAAAAAATGAGGGAAAATCCAACTGAAAACTCAGGAAAATCAACTCCAAAAGAGAGGGAAAATCCATCCCTAAAAGCTTGGGAAAACCCAATGTAAAACAGCGAAAATCCAACCTAAAGAAAGGGAAAATCTGAGTGAAAAAGGAGGAAAAAATCCAACCCTGAACTTGGGAAAATCCATCCCAAAAAAGGGAAAATCCATCCCTAAAAGCCTGGGAAAACCCAACCTAAAGAAAGGGAAAATCCAACCAAGAAAGGGAAAATTCGAGTCAAAAAGGAGGGAAAATTAATCCTAAAAAACAGGGAAAACCTGACCTAAAAGCTTGGGAAAACCCAATGTAAAACAGCGAAAATCCAACCTAAAGAAAGGGAAAATCTGAGTGAAAAAGGAGGGAAAAATCCAACCCCAAACTTGGGAAAATCCATCCCAAAGAAGAGGGAAAAGCCAACCCCAAAAAAGGGAAAAATCCAGCCTAAAAGGAAGGGAAAATCTGACCCAAAAATGAGGGGAAATCTGACCTAAAAAAGAGGGAAAATCCAACCCAAGAAGAGGGAAAATCCAGCCCAAAAAGAGGGAAAATCCAACCCAAAAAAGAAGGAAAATCCAGCCCAAAAAGAGTGAAAATCCAGCCCAAAAAGAGTGAAAATCCAACCCAAAAAGAAGGAAAATCCAGCCCAAAAAGAGTGAAAATCCAACCCAAAAAGAAGGAAAATCCAGCCCAAAAATGAGGCAAAACATATCCCAAAGAGGGGAAATCCAACCGAAAAATGAGGGAAAATCCAACTGAAAACTCAGGAAAATCAACTCCAAAAGAGAGGGAAAATCCATCCCTAAAAGCTTGGGAAAACCCAATGTAAAACAGCGAAAATCCAACCTAAAGAAAGGGAAAATCTGAGTCAAAAAGGAGGGAAAAATCCAACCCTGAACTTGGGAAAATCCATCCCAAAAAAGGGAAAATCCAACTCAAAAAGCCTGGGAAAACCCAACCTAAAGAAAGGGAAAATCCAACCAAGAAAGGGAAAATTTGAGTCAAAAAGGAGGGAAAAGTCCAACCCCAAACTAGGGAAAATCCATCCCAAAAAAGCAGGAAAACCTGACCTAAAAGCTTGGGAAAACCCAACCTAAAACGGAAAAATCCAACCCCAAACTAGGGAAAATCCATCCCAAAAAAGAGGGAAAATCCGTCCCAAAAAGCCTGGGAAAACCCAACCTAAAGAAAGGGAAAATCCAACCAAGAAAGGGAAAATTCGAGTCAAAAAGGAGGGAAAATTAATCCTAAAAAAGAGGGAAAACCTGACCTAAAAGCTTGGGAAAACCCAATGTAAAACAGCGAAAATCCAACCTAAAGAAAGGGAAAATCTGAGTCAAAAAGGAGGGAAAAATCCAACCCCGAACTTGGGAAAATCCATCCCAAAAAAGGGAAAATCCATCCCTAAAAGCCTGGGAAAACCCAACCTAAAGAAAGGGAAAATCCAACCAAGAAAGGGAAAATTTGGGTCAAAAAGGAGGGAAAATTAATCCTAAAAAAGAGGGAAAACCTGACCTAAAAGCTTGGGAAAACCCAATGTAAAACAGCGAAAATCCAACCTAAAGAAAGGAAAAATCTGAGTGAAAAAGGAGGAAAAAATCCAACCCCAAACTTGGGAAAATCCATCCCAAAAAAGAGGGAAAAGCCAACCCCAATAAAGGGAAAAATTCAGCCTAAAAGGAAGGGAAAATCTGACCCAAAAATGAGGGAAAATCTGACCTAAAAAAGAGGGAAAATCCAACCCAAGAAGAGGGAAAATCCAGCCCAAAAAGAGGGAAAATCCAGCCCAAAAAAGAAGGAAAATCCAGCCCAAAAATGAGGCAAAACCTATCCCAAAGAGGGGAAATCCAACCGAAAAATGAGGGAAAATCCAACTGAAAACTCAGGAAAATCAACTCCAAAAGAGAGGGAAAATCCATCCCTAAAAGCTTGGGAAAACCCAATGTAAAACAGCGAAAATCCAACCTAAAGAAAGGGAAAATCTGAGTCAAAAAGGAGGGAAAAATCCAACCCTGAACTTGGGAAAATCCATCCCAAAAAAGAGGAAAATCCATCCCAAAAAGCTTGGGAAAACCCAACCTAAAACGGAAAAATCCAACCCCAAACTAGGGAAAATCCATCCCAAAAAAGAGGGAAAATCTATTCCAAAATCTTGGAAAAATGCAATCTAAACCAGGGAAAATCCAACCTAAACCAGGGAAAACGCATCCCAAATAAAGATGGAAAATCAAACCCCGAAGAGGGAAATCCCAACCCCGAACCCATCCCAATCCACCCCAAAACTCGGGAATGGGATCCGCTCAGCTCCGACCGTCGTCCCCCCGGAATTCCGGGAATTCACTGCCGGGGAATTTCGGGAATTCACTGCCGGAGGAATTCGGGAATTCACTGCCGGGGAATTCCGGGAATTCACCGCCGGAGGAATTCGGGAATTCACCGCCGGAGGAATTCGGGAATTCACCGCCGGAGGAATTCGGGAATTCACTGCCGGGGAATTCCGGGAATTCACCGCCGGAGGAATTCGGGAATTCACTGCCGGGGAATTCCGGGAATTCACTGCCGGAGGAATTCGGGAATTCACTGCCGGGGAATTCCGGGAATTCACTGCCGGAGGAATTCGGGAATTCACTGCCGGAGGAATTTGGGAATTCACTGCTGGAGGAATTCCGGGAATTCACTGCCGGAGGAATTCGGGAATTCACTGTGGGGGCTGGGAGCTCTCCAGAGCCTCCACGATCTGCGCGGCCGAGGGCCTTTTCCCGGGAATCTCGGCCGTGCAGACGGAGAAGAGCTCCACGGCAGGGCCGTGGGATGGATCCAGCTGCTCCAGGGGCAGCGGCGGCCGCGAGCCCAGCGCGGCGTAGTAGGAATCCTCGTCGAAGGAATCCTCGGAGAACGAGCCCTCTGGAATGGGGATGGGAGGGAGTGAATCCCACGGGATCGGGCTCGGATCTCATCCCGATCCACCCCCGGCGCTTCCCGCGATCCCAAATCCATCCTGGGACATTCCCTGGGAATGGCAGCCCATTTGGGAATCCCTTCCCCAGTCCCAAGCACTCTCCCCTTTCCCAGGGCAATCCCTCTGAGCATTCCCAGCTCTCCCAGCTTTCCCAGATCCCATCCATCCCCACCCCAACTCCTCCCTGCCAAGGAATTTCGGCATCCAGGAGCTTCCCTGGCAATCTCGGCACTCCAGGAAGGCTCTCCCTTCCCTTTGCCATCCCCGACTTCCATCCAAATCCCTCGCCATGGATTCCCAGTGTCCTCCAGCCCAGAATCCCGCAATGCTTTGGGATCCGTGGGCCCCAAATCCCATCCCATTCCCATCCCAATCCAATCCCGCGATCCCAAGGGGATCCAAATCCATCCTGGGGCACTGCCAGGGATCCACAGCTTCCCTGGGAATTGCAGCCCAGCCGGGAATTCCTAATTCCCAAGATCCCAGCCCAAGCTCCCCTTTCCCAGTGGGAAGCCATTCCCTGTGTCCCAGCCCTTTTCCCAAATCCCTCTCCAGCTCTCCTGGAGCCCCTGGAAAGCTCTGGAAAAGGCTCCGAGGATTCCCTGGATCCTTCCCTTCTCCAGCTGAGCATTCCCAGCTCTCCCGGCCCGGCTGCACATTCCCGATCCCGCTCGGAATTCCCGACCTGTGTCGCTGTCGGTGTCCAGCTGGGGCAGGTGAGGGACGCTGAGGGTCAGCATCTCCCACAGGGTGAGGCCGAAGGGGAAGATGTCGGATCGATCCGAGATGATCCCGCCCGGCTCCAGCGCCTCCCGCGGCTTCCAGGGCTCCGTGCCGATGTAGTGCAGATTGGGATCGCTCACTGCAACGGCCGCGCCGCCGTCGGGAACGGATCCCGGGAAGGGAAAAGCCCCATTCCCGGGAAAATCCCCATCCCTGGATCCACATTCCCGGGAAAATCCCCATCCCTGGATCCCCATTCCCGGGAAAATCCCCATCCCTGGATCCACATTCCCGGGAAAATCCCCATCCCTGGATCCACATTCCCGGGAAAATCCCCATCCCTGGATCCCCATTCCCGGGAAAATCCCCGTCCCCGGATCCCCACTCCTGGGAAAATCCCCATTCCTGGGAAAATCCCCGTCCCTGGATCCCCATTCCCAGGAAAATCCCTGTCCCTGGATCCACATTCCCAGGAAAATCCCTGTCCCCGGATCCCCATTCCCGGGAAAATCCCCATCCCCGGATCCCCATTCCCGGGAAAAGTCCTGTCCCTGGATCCCCATTCCTGGGAAAATCCCCATTCCCAGGAAAATCCTCATCCCTGGATCCCCATTCCCGGGAAAATTCCCATCCCTGGATCCACATTCCCAGGAAAATCCCCGTCCCTGGATCCCCATTTCCGGGAAAATCCCTGTCCCTGGATCCCCATTCCCAGGAAAATCCCTGTCCCCGGATCCCCATTCCCAGGAAAATCCCTGTCCCCGGATCCCCATTCCCGGGAAAATCCCCATCCCTGGATCCCCATTCCCAGGAAAATCCCCATTCCCAGGAAAATCCCCATCCCTGGATCCCCATTCCCGGGAAAAGTCCTGTCCCTGGATCCCCATTCCTGGGAAAATCCCCATTCCCAGGAAAATCCTCATCCCTGGATCCCCATTCCTGGGAAAATCCCCATTCCCAGATCCCCATTCCTGGGAAAATCCCCGTCCCTGGATCCCCATTCCCGGGAAAATCCCTGTCCCTGGATCCCCATTCCCAGGAAAATCCCTGTCCCCGGATCCTCATTCCCGCAGGGATTCCGGAGCCCTGGGGATCCTTCAGTGGATTCCAGAGCCCCAAGGATCCCCATTCCTGAGGAATTCCAGGGTCCTGGAGGGATTCCAGCCCCCTGTGGATCCCCAATCCCAAGGAATTCCAGAGCCCTGCGGATCCCCATTCCCAGAGAGATTCCAACCTCCTGAGGATCCCCATTCCCGAGGAATTCCGGAGCCCTGTGGATCCCCATTCCCAAGGAATTCCAGAGCCCTGGAGGGATTCCAGAGCCCTGTGGATCCCTCCAGGAGATTCCACCCTCCAGCTGCAGATTCCCGATAAAAACTGATCCTTCCCCCACATTTCCTCACAAGATTCCGGAGCCTCCAGCCGAATATTCCCAATAAAACAGATCCATTCCCACCCCCTCCAGGAAATTCCAGGGCCTCCTTCGGAATATTCCTATTCCCATCCTCTCCGCGAGATTCCAGTGCCTCCAGCTCCAAATTCCCAATAAAACCTGATCCGTGCCCCACGTTCCTCCCGGAGATTCCGGAGTTCCAGTGGCAAATTCCCAATAAAACCTGATCCATTCCCAGCCTCCAGCTCCAAATTCCCAATAAAACCTGATCCATTCCCACCCTCCAGCTCCAGATTCCCAATAAAACCTGATCCATTCCCAGCCTCCAGCTCCAGATTCCCGATAAAAACTGATCCATTCCCACCCTCCTCCTCCTCTCCAGGACATTCCACTGGCTCCATCGGAATATTCCCAATAAAAACGGATCCATTCCCACCCTCTCCAGGAAATTCCAGGGCCTCCATCGGAATATTCCCATTCCCATCCTCTCCATGAGATTCCAGAGCCTGCAGCTCCAGATTCTTGATAAAAAGGGATCCATTCCCACATTCCTCCTCCTCCTCTCCTGGAGATTCCGCTGGCTCCAGCTGAATATTCCCAATAAAAACGGATCCATTCCCACATTCCTTCCGGAGATTCCAGAGCTTCCAGTGACAGATTCCCAATAAAACCTGATCCATTCCCAGCCTCCAGCTCCAGATTCCCGATAAAATCTCATCCATTCCCACATTCCTCCAGGAGATTTTGGGGCCTCCAGCTCCAGATTCCCAATAAAACCTGATCCATTCCCACCCTCCAGCTGAATATTCCCAATAAAAACAGATCCATTCCCACCCTCTCCAGGAAATTCCAGGGCCTCCATCAGAATATTCCCATTCCCATCCTCTCCATGAGATTCCAGTGCCTCCAGCTCCAAATTCCCAATAAAACCTGATCCGTGCCCCACGTTCCTCCCGGAGATTCCAGAGCTTCCAGCGGCAGATTCCCAATAAAACCTGATCCATTCCCACCCTCCAGCTCCAGATTCCCAATAAAAACGGATCCATTCCCAGCCTCCAGCTCCAGATTCCCAATAAAAACAGATCCATTCCCACATTCCTCCTCCTCCTCCTCCTCTCCTGGAGATTCCGGAGCCTCCAGCTGAATATTCCCAATAAAAACGGATCCACTCCCACATTCCTTCCGGAGATTCCAGAGCTTCCAGTGGCAGATTCCCAATAAAAACTGATCCATTCCCCACCCTCTCCTGGAGATTCCACTGGCTCCAGCTGAATATTCCCAATAAAAACGGATCCATTCCCTCCATTCCTGCTGGAGATTCCAGAGCCTCCAGCTGAATATTCCCAATAAAAACTGATCCATTCCCTCCATTCCTGCTGGAGATTCTGGAGCCTCCAGCTGAATATTCCCAATAAAAACGGATCCATTCCCTCCATTCCTTCCGGAGATTCCAGAGCCTCTAGCTGAATATTCCCAACAAAACCTCACCCATTCCCTGAATTCCTGCCCGAGATTCCAGAGCCTCCAGGAAAAAGCTTTCCGCCTTATCCGGGGGCAAAGCCTGGATCAGCCTTTCCTGGATCACGATCAATCCTCAGGCAGCCCAAGAAATCCCAAGGCTTTTCTCAGGAACAATCCCTGCGTTATCCCGACCCCATTCCCGCCCGGATCCACATCCCAGATCCACCGAACCTCGAAAACCCGGGAACGGCCTCCGGGGAAGCTCTGTCCGCGGCATTCCCGGTGGGAATTGCGGCATTCCCGGGATTCCCACCTGTCAGGTTCTCGTCCAGGGGCAGCGAGACTCCGACGTCGCAGATTTTCACCGATTGGAATTCCCCCCGGACCACCACGTTGGGAGATTTGATGTCCCCGTGGAGCAAACGCTTCTCCGTGTGCAGGTACTGCGAGCGTCCCGGGAAAAAGAGCCGCGGGATTGGGATAAAACAAAGGGAAGATTCCATGGAATTCCCAAGGAAATGGAGACTTAAAACCTCAGGGATGGCTCAGCATCCATGGATTGTGGATCCAAATTTTCCCGGGACATTCCCAGGGATCCACAGATCCACAGGTTCCCCGGGAACGGCAGCCCATTTGGGAATCCCTTCCCCAATCCCAAGCACTCTCCCCTTTCCCAGGGCAATCCCTCTGAGCATTCCCAGCTCTCCCAGCTTTCCCAGATCCGATCCATCCCCACCCCAACTCCTCCCTGCCAAGGAATTTCGGCATCCAGGAGCTTCCCTGGCAATCTCGGCACTCCAGGAAGGCTCTCCCTTCCCTTTGCCATCCCCGACTTCCATCCAAATCCCTCGCCATGGATTCCCAGTGTCCTCCAGCCCAGAATCCCGGAATGCTTTGGGATCCGTGGGCCCCAAATCCCATCCCATTCCCATCCCAATCCAATCCCGCGATCCCAGGGAGATCCAAATCCATCCTGGGACACTCCCAGGGATCCACAGCTTCCCTGGGAATTGCAGCCCAGCCGGGAATTCCTAATTCCCAAGATCCCACCCATCCCTATCCCAACCCCACCCCCCAGCTCAGCGCCCCTTTTTCCCAAATTCCCAGATTTTCCCGCCATCCTGGGTACCTTGAGCCCCCGGGCCATGCTCAAGGCCACCTGGAAGATGTCGGGAGCCGGGAACGCTCCGAGGCGCTGCTCGCGCCGCTCCTCGATGAGGTCGTTCAGCGATTTCTCGCCCCCGAATTCCATGGCCAGGCACAGACTGCCATCGGGAGCCTCCGTCAGCGCCCGGTACCCTGCGGGATCACGGGATAACGGGAATGGGATCATGGGAATGGGATAACGGGATGGGATAATGGGATAATGGGATAATGGGATAATGGGATAGGAAAATGGGATGGGACGGGATCCATGGGATGGGATAATGGGATAGGATGGGATAATGGGACGGGATCCATGGGATGGGATAATGGGATAGGATGGGATAATGGGATGGCATCCATGGGATGGGATAATGGGATAGGATGGGATAATGGGATAATGGGATAATGGGATAATGGGATGGGATAATGGGATGGGATAATGGGATAATGCGATAATGGGATGGGATAATGGGACAGGAATATGGGAATGGGATGGGATGGGATGATGGGAATGGAATGGGATAATGGGATGGGATAATGGGATGGGATTGGGATGGCATCCATGGGATGGGATAATGGGATGGGATCCATGGGATGGGATAATGGGATAGGATGGGATAATGGGATGGGATAATGGGATGGGATTGGCATGGGATCCATGGGATGGGATAATGGGATAATGCGATAATGGGATAGGATAATGGGATGGGAATATGGGAATGGGATGGGATGATGGGAATGGAATAGGATAATGGGATGGGACAATGGGATGGGATTGGCATGGGATCCATGGGATGGGATAATGGGATAATGCGATAATGGGATAGGATAATGGGATGGGATTGGATCCATGGGATGGGATAATGGGATAATGGGATGGGATAATGGGATGGGATTGGGATGGCATCCATGGGATGGGATAATGGGATAATGGGACGGGATGGGAAAATGGGATGGGATAATGGGATAATGCGATAATGGGATGGGATAATGGGATGGGAATATGGGAATGGGATGGGATGATGGGAATGGAATGGGATAATGGGATGGGACAATGGGATGGGATTGGGATGGCATCCATGGGATGGGATAATGGGATAATGCGATAATGGGATAGGATAATGGGATGGGATCCATGGGATGGGATAATGGGATAATGGGATAATGGGATGGGATTGGCATGGGATCCATGGGATGGGATAATGGGATAATGGGATAATGGGATGGGATTGGCATGGGATCCATGGGATGGGATAATGGGATGGGATAATGGGATGGGAATATGGGAATGGCATGGGATGATGGGAATGGAATGGGATAATGGGATGGGATAATGGGATGGGATAATGGGATGGCATCCATGGGATGGGATAATGGGATGGGAGAGCAGTAACCATCCCAGAATGCTTTGGGTGGGAAAGGACCTTAAATCCCATCCCATTCCAACCCCGACGCCTCCCACGATCCTGGGTGGATCCACTCCTCCATTCCCAATAAATCCAACCCTCCATTCCCAATGGATCCAAACTCTCTGTTCCCAATAAATCCAACCTTCCATTCCCAATGGATCTAACCCCTCCATTCCCTCCATTCCCCAATGATCCATCCCCCATTCCCTCGGATCCACACCCACGATGTTGGGATGCTGCAGATCCCGCAGGATCCATTCCCCATTCCCAATGGATCCATTCCCGAGGATCCCCCATTCCCATGGATCCCTACCCACGATGTTGGGGTGCTGCAGGTCCCGCAGGATCCATTCCCCATTCCCCATTCCCCATTCCCCATTCCCCATTCCCGCAGGATCCATCCCCCATTCCCCTGGATCCCCACTCACCCACGATGTTGGGGTGCTGCAGGTCCCGCAGGATCCATTCCCTATTCCCCATTCCCAATGGATCCATTCCCTCCATTCCCCCATTCCCTCAGGATCCATTCCCCCATTCCCAATGGATCCATTCCCCATTCCCAATGGATCCATTCCCCCATTCCCATGGATCCCTACCCATGATGTTGGGGAGCTGCAGGTCCCGCAGGATCCATTCCCCATTTCCAATGGATCCATTCCCTCCATTCCCCCATTCCCTCAGGATCCATTCCCCATTTCCAATGGATCCATTCCCCCATTCCCAACTGATCCATTCCCTCCATTCCCCCATTCCCTCAGGATCCATTCCCCATTTCCAATGGATCCATTCCCCCATTCCCAACTGATCCATCCCCCATTCCCCTGGATCCCTACCCACGATGTTGGGGTGCTGCAGGTCCCGCAGGATCCATTCCCCATTCCCCATTCCCCATGGATCCATCCCCCATTCCCAATGGATCCATTCCCCATTCCCGCAGGATCCATTTCCCATTCCCAATGGATCCATCCCCCATTCCCCTGGATCCCCACTCACCCACGATGCTGGGATGCTGCAGGTCCCGCAGGATCCATTCCCCGTTCCCCATTCCCACTGGATCCATCCCCCATTCCTGCAGGATCCATTCCCCATTCCCCATTCCCCATTCCCGCAGGATCCATCCCCCATTCCCACTGGATCCTCACTCACCCACGATGTTGGGGTGCTGCAGATCCCGCAGGATCCGCGCCTCCTCGCGCAGCCTCTGCTGGAATTGGCTCTGCTGGCGGCGGCTGCAGCCTGAGTTGATTTTCTTCACGGCCCACGGGGAGTGCGACAATCCCCGCGGAGACCTGGGGGCAGGAAAAGCCTCTGGAATTCCCAGGGGTTTCTGGGATTCACGGGGAAGAGCGGGAAAAGGATTCAAATCTGCCGCGGGACGGGAGAACGGGAATGCTCCATGGAATGCTCCAAATTCCCCCGTGGAATTCACAGGGAAAGGGAATTTCAATTTCAATCCATTCCCAATTCCCGCTGGAGTTGAGGCTGGTGGAGGGAAGGAATGGAGCCCAAATCCCGGAATTCCAGCCAGGGTTTATCCCTGGAATGGAGCCCAAATCCCGGAATTCCAGCCAGGGTTTATCCCAGGAATGGAGCCCAAATCCTGGAATTCCAGCCAGGGTTTATCCCCGGAATGGAGCCCAAATCCTGGAATTCCAGCCAGGGTTTATCCCGGGAATGGAGCCCAAATCCTGGAATTCCAGCCAGGGTTTATCCCCGGAATGGAGCCCAAATCCTGGAATTCCAGCCAGGGTTTATCCCCGGAATGGAGCCCAAATCCTGGAATTCCAGCCAGGGTTTATCCCAAAATAATGGCCTTCAAATCCTGGAATTTCAGCCAGGGTTTATCCCAAAATAATCTCCCCCAAATCCCGGAATTCCAGCCAGGGTTTATCCCAAAGTAATCTCCCCTAAATCCTGGAATTCCAGACAGGGTTTGTCCTGGGAATGGAGCCCAAATCCTGGAATTCCAGCCAGGAAAGACCGATAGGGTTATCCCAGAGTAATGAACCCCAAATCCCTGAATTCCAGCCAGAGAAAGGCTGATCCCAGGAATGGCCCCAAATCCTGGAATTCCAGCCAGGAAAAGGCTGATCCCAAAATAACGACTCCTTCCCAGCTCCGGCACCACGGGAACGCTGCGAATCCCAAATCCCTCCTGGGGCTCCGGATCCCTCGGGAGCATCCTGAGGTCCTTCCCATCCCCACGGTGACTTTCCGGGGTAACGCTTAATCCCAATCCCAATCCCATTTCCAATCCCAATCCCATGCCCATTCCCAATCCCATTCCCAGTCCCAATCCCAATCCCAATCCCATTCCCAGTCCCAATCCCAATCCCAATCCCAATCCCAGTCCCAATCCCATTCCCAATCCCATTCCCAATCCCATTCCCAATCCCAATCCCATTCCCAGACCCAATCCCAATCCCATTCCCAATCCCAATCCCAATCCCAATCCCATTCCCAATCCCATTCCCAATCCCATTCCCAATCCCAATCCCATTCCCAATCCCAATCCCAATCCCAATCCCAATCCCATTCCCAGTCCCAATCCCAATCCCAATCCCAGTCCCAATCCCAATCCCATTCCCAATCCCATTCCCAATCCCATTCCCAATCCCAATCCCAATCCCATTCCCAGTCCCAATCCCAATCCCATTCCCAATCCCAATCCCATTCCCAATCCCATTCCCAATCCCAGTCCCAATCCCAATCCCATTCCCAGTCCCAATCCCATTCCCAATCCCAATCCCATTCCCAGTCCCAATCCCATTCCCAGTCCCAATCCTAATCCCAATCCCATTCCCATTCCCAATCCCATTCCCAATCCCAATCCCATTCCCAGTCCCAATCCCATTCCCAGTCCCAATCCTAATCCCAATCCCATTCCCAATCCCAATCCCATTCCCAATCCCATTCCCAATCCCAATCCCAATCCCATTCCCAATCCCAATCCCATTCCCATTCCCATTCCCAATCCCATTCCCAATCCCAATCCCATTCCCAATCCCATTCCCAATCCCATTCCCAATCCCAGTCCCAATCCCATTCCCAATCCCAATCCCATTCCCAATCCCAATCCCATTCCCAATCCCATTCCCAATCCCAGTCCCATTCCCAGTCCCAATCCCATTCCCATTCCCATTCCCAATCCCAATCCCATTCCCGGGCGCTCCCGAACCTTTTCATCAGGTACACGCTGACTCCAGTGCCGAACCCCAACTTCTGCATGAAGGGCGAGGCCGGGATCGTCACGGACACGGCGCCGGGATCTGCTGGGAAGAGATCCCAATGATCCCATGGGAAAGGGATCCCACGGGAAAGGGATCCCGACGATCCCACAGGGAAAGGAATCCCATGGGGAAGGGATCCCAATGATCCCACAGGGAGAGGATCCCAATGATCCCATGGGAAACAGATCCCAGCGATCCCTCAGGAAAGAGATCCTACTAATCCCATGGGAAAAGGATCCCAGTGATAGCACAGGAAATTGATCCTACCGGAAAGTGATCCTACCGATCCCATGGGAAAAGGATCCCACTGATCCCATGGAAAAAGGAATCATAATTATCCCATGGAAAAAGGGATCCCACTGATCCCATGGGAAAACTATCCCACTGATCCCATGGGAAAGGGATCCCAGTGATCCCACGGGAAACTCTGGAGCTTCCCCAGCCAGGATCGGGATCTGCTCCCGGGGAATCACAGATGGGATAAGAGGAAACAGCCTCGAGCTGTTCCAGGGAAAACTGAGTTGGGAATTGGGAACAATTCCTGCCTGGAAAGGATTTTCCATTCCCATTCCCGGAGGGATTGAAATCCCTGTGGGTCTGGGGGGATGTGGATCGGGGTGGGATGGGAAATGCTGGGAACGGTTGGACTCCATGGCCTTGGAACTCCTTCCCGGAGCATTCCGTGATTCCCGCCGGATGCTCCCATCACAAACCACAGAATTCCCGACGCGGATTTTTCGGGGAAGCTCCTTCCAACGCCCCTTTTCCCCAGCGTTTTCCAGATATTTTCCCAAATCCCAACCCCACAATTCCTTCCCACTGCCCTCGTTGAGATCGTTCCCTAAAAAGCAGAGCTCCCATGGATCCAAGCCCCAATTCCAGTGAGGAATTCTGGGCTGCACGAGGGAGGAGCTGGGGTGGAAAACACGGATGGGAAAAAGGGGGGGAAAACTTGGACGGGAAACACGGATGGGAAACTTGGATGGAAAACATGAATGGGAAATATGGATAGGAAACACGGATAGGAAACTTGGAAGGAAAACATGGATGGGAAATATGGATAGGAAACATGGATGGGAAACATTGATGGAAACACGGATGGGAAACATGGATGGAAAACTTGGATAGGAAACATGGATGGGAAGCACGGGTGGGAAACACGGGTGGGAAGCACGGGTGGGAAACACCGATGGGAAACTTGGAAGGAAAACACAGATGGAAAACTTGGATGGGAAACACGGATGGGAAACATGGATAGGAAACAAAGACGTGAAACATGGATGGGAAACTTGGATGGGAAACATTGATGGAAACACGGATGGGAAACATGGATGGGAAACACAGATGGGAAACAGATGGGAAACACGGATGGGAAACACAGATGGGAAACAGATGGGAAACACAGATGGGAAACACGGGTGGGAAACATGGATGGAAACACGGATGGAAACATGGATGGGAAACACGGATGGGAAACACGGATGGGAAACTTGGAAGAAAAACATGGATGGAAAACTTGGATGGGAAACATGGATAGGAAACAAAGACGTGAAACATGAATGGGAAACATGGATGGGAAATATGGATGGGAAACACAGATGGGAAACACGGATGGGAAACACGGATGGGAAACACGGATGGGAAACACGGATGGGAAACACGGATAGAAAACACGGATGGGAAACACGGATGGGAAACACGGATAGAAAACACGGATGGAAACACAGGTGGGAAACACGGATAGAAAACACGGATGGGAAACACGGATGGGAAACACGGATGGGAAACACGGATAGAAAACACGGATGGGAAACACGGATGGGAAACACGGATGGAAACACGGATGGGAAACACGGATGGGAAACATAGGTAGGAAACACGGATAGGAAACATGGATGGGAAACACAGATGGGAAACATAGGAAACACGGATGGGAAACTAGGATGGGAAACATGGATAGGAAACATGGATAGGAAACACGGATGGGAAACACGGATGGGAAACACGGATGGGAAACACGGATGGAAACACGGATGGAAACACGGATGGGAAACATAGGTAGGAAACACGGATGGAAACACGGATGGGAAACACGGATGGAAACACGGATGGAAACACGGATGGGAAACACGGATGGAAACACGGATGGGAAACATAGGTAGGAAACACGGATAGGAAACATGGATGGGAAACACAGATGGGAAACATAGGAAACACGGATGGGAAACTTGGATGGGAAACATGGATAGGAAACATGGATAGGAAACACGGATGGGAAACACGGATGGGAAACACGGATGGGAAACACGGATGGAAACACGGATGGGAAACACGGATGGAAACACGGATGGGAAACATAGGTAGGAAACACGGATAGGAAACATGGATGGGAAACACAGATGGGAAACATAGGAAACATGGATGGGAAACTTGGATGGGAAACATGGATAGGAAACATGGATAGGAAACACGGATGGGAAACACGGATGGGAAACACGGATGGGAAACACGGATGGAAACACGGATGGGAAACACGGATGGAAACACGGATGGGAAACATAGGTAGGAAACACGGATAGGAAACATGGATGGGAAACACAGATGGGAAACATAGGAAACACGGATGGGAATCACAGATGGGAAACTTGGATGGGAAACATGGATGGAAGCACGGATGGGAAACATGGATGGGAAACATAGATAGGAAATACGGATGGGAAACACGGATGGGAAACACGGATGGGAAACACGGATGGGAAACACGGATGGGAAACATGGATGGGAAACATGGATGGGAAGAACGGATGGGAAACACGGGTGGAAACACGGATGGGAAACACGGGTGGGAAACATAGATAGGAAACATGAATGGGAAACATGGATGGGAAACACAGATGGGAAACACGGATGGGAAACAGATGGGAAACACGGATAGGAAACATGGATGGGAAACATGGATGGGAAACATGGATAGGAAACAAAGATGTGAAACATGGATGGGAAACTTGGATGGGAAACACGGATGGGAAACACGGATGGGAAACATGGATGGGAAACACAGATGGGAAACACGGATGGGAAACACGGGTGGGAAACACGGATGGAAACACAGATGGGAAACATGGATGGGAAACACGGATGGGAAACACGGATGGAAACACGGATGGGAAACACGGATGGGAAACACGGGTGGGAAACACGGATGGGAAACATGGATGGGAAACATGGATGGGAAACACGGATGGGAAACACGGATGGAAACACGGATAGGAAACATGGATGGGAAACATGGATGGGAAACACGGATGGGAAACACAGATGGGAAACATGGATGGGAAACACAGATGGGAAACATGGATGGGAAACACGGATGGGAAACACGGATGGAAACACGGATGGGAAACATGGATGGGAAACATGGATGGGAAACACGGATGGGAAACACAGATGGGAAACAGATGGGAAACACGGATGGGAAACACGGGTGGGAAACATGGATGGAAACACGGATGGAAACATGGATGGGAAACACGGATGGGAAACACGGATGGGAAACTTGGAAGAAAAACACGGATGGAAAACTTGGATGGGAAACATGGATAGGAAACAAAGATGTGAAACATGAATGGGAAACATGGATGGGAAATATGGATAGGAAACATAGGTGGGAAACACGGATGGAAACATGGATGGGAAACATGGGTGGAAAACTTGGAAGGAAAACATGGATGGATCCCAGCAGATCCCAGGGATTTCCCACCCCAGATGTGCTCAGGAATCAAACTGAGAGGAGGAGGAGGAGGAGGAGGAGGAAGGGGGAGGGACTGGCACAGTTTCCCAAGGAATCCCTGGAATTGCCCGAGGAAAGGTTGGATGGAGCAGCCTCTGGAATGTGTCCCTTCAGGGTCCTTCCCTGCCCAACCATTCCATGATTCCCGGTTTGGGGTGGGGGCGTCTCCCCACGGAAAAGCCTTCGGGGTCGCTGCCATTCCTTGCGGGAACATTCCGGGATCATCCCCGAGCTCCTCACCAGGTTTCTCCTTGCGGGACGAGGGGCTCGGAGACTGGAAGGTGTCCATGGCTCTGATCCCGATCCCGATCCCGATCCCGATCCTGGGGGACACGAGGGGTCATGGAGGGACTCCAGGGGCACCGCAGGGGGGGCAGGATTTGGGAATTTGGGAGGCCCCAGATTCAGGAACTGGGGGGTCCCGGCTGGGGAACTGGGAGGGTCCCAGGTCTGGGAATTGGGGGAAGTCCTGGATTTGGAAATTGGGGTGGTCCCGGATTTGGGAACTGTGGGGGAAATCCCGGACTGGGGAATTGGGGAAGGTCCCAGATTCGGGAATTGGGGTGATGCCGGATTTGGGAACTGTGGGGGAAATCCCAGACTGGGGAATTGGGGAAGGTCCCAGATTCGGGAATTGGGGTGATGCCGGATTTGGGAACTGGGGGAGAAATCCGGGACTGAGGAAGTGGGGAAGGTCCCAGATTTGGGAACTGAGGGAGGTCCGGGATTTGGAAATTGGGGAAGGTCCCAGATTCGGGAATTGAGGGAGGTCTGGGATTTGGAAATTGGGGAAGGTCCCCGACTGGGAAATTGGAGAGGTCCTGGATTTGGGAATTGGGGGCGGGGGGGGGAATCCCGGACTGGGGAATTGGGGAAGGTCCCAGACTGGGGAATTGGGGTGATGCTGGATTTGGGAACTGTGGGGGAAATCCCGGACTGGGGAATTGGGGAAGGTCCCAGATTCGGGAACTGGGGGAGGTCCTGGATTTGGAAACTGGGGAAGGTCCCGGACTGGGGAATTGGAGAGGTCCTGGATTTGGGAATTGGGGGCGGGGGGGGGGAATCCCGGACTGGGGAATTGGGGAAGGTCCTGGATTTAGGAATTGGGGGGTCCCAGGTTGGAGGGATCCAAACGTGGAGGATGGAGGACATCCCAATATGGGGTGGAATCCCAGACCAGGGAATGGGGCAGCCCCAGGTTTGGGAATTGGGGAGGGTCCCACTTTGGGGGGCGGGGGTTCCCAGCTCGGGGGGGGGTCCCAGGTTGGATGGGAAGAGAAGCCCCGGGCCCACCTTGGTTCGGGGCTCCCGGAGTGAGCCTGCCGATCCCAGGCGATCCCGGGATCCTTTTCCCACTCCCCGTGCCGATCCCGGGATCCTTTTCCCGCTCCCGGTGCCGATCCCAGGCGATCCCGGGATCCTTTTCCTGCTGCCGGTGCCGATCCCGGTGCCGATCCCTGCCGATCCCGGGATCCTTTTCCCGCTCTCGGTGCCGCTCCCGGTGTCGATCCCAGGCGATCCCGGGATCCTTTTCCCGCTCTCGGTGCCGATCCCGGTGCCGATCCCTGCCGATCCCGGGATCCTTTTCCCGCTCTCGGTGCCGATCCCGGTGTCGATCCCAGGCGATCCCGGGATCCTTTTCCCGCCCTCGGCCGTTATCAGACGCCGCTTTCGAATCGAGCGCGCGCGCGCCGGCCCCGCCCCTTCCGGGGGCGTGTCCAAGCACCATATATGGTAATGGGTGGGCAATGGGGGCGGGGCCAGAGCGGGGGCGGAGCCAGAGCCGATGGGGTGGGCACGGGGGCGTGGCCAATCACCATATATGGGAATGGGCGGGAAATGTGGGCGTGCCCGGGCGTGGGGGCGTGGCCAACGCCGTGCGGGCGGTCCGGGGGGAGCGAGTCGGGATCGGGAGCGATCCAAAAGGAAAACCGGGATCGGGAGCGATCCGAAGGGAAATCCGGGATCGGGAGCGATCCGAAGGGAAAACCGGGATCGGGAGCGATCCGAAGGGAGAATCGGGATCGGGAGCGATCCAAAGGGAAATCCGGGATCGGGAGCGATCCAAAAGGAAAACCGGGATCGGGAGCGATCCAAAGGGAGAATCGGGATAGGGAGCGATCCAAAGGGAAAATCGGGATCGGGAGCGATCCAAAGGGAAATCCGGGATCGGGAGCGATCCGAAGGGAAATCCGGGATCGGGAGCGATCCGAAGGGAGAATCGGGAGCGATCCGAAGGAAAAACGGGGATCGGGAGCGATCCAAAAGGAAAACCGGGATCGGGTTAAAGGGACAAAGGGAGAATCGGGATCGGGAGCGATCCAAAGGGAAAACCGGGATCGGGAGGGATCCAAAGGGAAATTCGGGATCGGGAGCAATCCAAAGGGAAAATCGGGAGCGATCCGAAGGGAAAACCGGGATGGGGAGAGATCCAAGGGGAGAATCGGGATCGGGAGCGATCCGAAGGGAGAATCGGGATCGGGTTAAAGGGACAAAGGGAGAATCTGGATCGGTCCAAAAGGAAAATCGGGATCGGGAGCGATCCAAAGGGAGAATCGGGATCGATCCAAAGGGAGAATCGGGATCAGGAGCGATCCGAAGGGAAAACCGGGATCGGGATCGGTCCAAAAGGAAAATCGGGATCGGGTTAAAGGGACAAAGGGCGTTTATCACCGACAGAGGCAGAGCAGGACAAGGAGGAGTGAAATGAACCTTTCAAGACACCTTTTCCCCAAGGCCTCCCTCCTCCCCGCGGGCAGCGCAGCGGTCAGGGCGCGGGGCTTTGGGTCAGTGCATCCCCAGGACCTTCTGCTGCCCAGGGAGAGGAGTCCTTCCCCTGCTGCCCCGTGGGGTCCTTCCCACGGGAGACAATTCTCCGGAAACTTCTCTGACACGGCTCCATCCCACAGGCAACAGCTCTCTGTGAACTGCTGCGTCCTGAGGCCATCCCGCGGGCAGACAGTGTCCCTCAAACTGCTGTGGGTCAGGTCACTCCTCCCCGGGGTGCAGTGCTCCAAGGCCAGGCTGCTCCAGCCTGGGAGCAGGGCCCCTCTCCCCTTGGGTCTCCCACAGGATCACAGCCTCCTCCAGGCACCCATCCGCTCCTGTGGGCACCTCCCCCACGGGCTGGGGGTGGATCTCTGCATCCCCCGTGGGCCCCAGGGGCTGCAGGGGCACATCTGCACCACGGGCTGCAGAGGAATCCTGGCTCGAGTGCCTGGAGCGCTTCCTCCCCTCCTTCTCCACTGACCTTGCTGTCTGCACAGTTGTTTCCCTCACATGTTCTCATCCTGCACTTTAGTCGGAATTAAAACTGCGCCACCACCTTTTGGTTTTCTTCTCAAATCTGGTATCCCAGAGGCATCACAACAATTTCTAATTGCTGCAGCCTTGGCCAGCAGCACATCCATCTCTGGAGCCACCAGGGCCTGGCTGTGCAGGACATGGTGGAGGCTTCCAGCAGCTTCTCACAGAGCCACCTCTGTGCCCCACCACTGCCAAAATCACGGCCAGGTAAAACAGACACACCTGGGGGGGCGTGGCCGAGGCGGGGGGGCGTGGCCAAACAATCACATGTGGTTACGGGGCGTGGTCAATGTGGGGGCGTGGTCAGCGCGGGGTGGGCGTGGCTTGGGGCGATCCCTGGGGGTTTTGGGGGGGACCCAGGAACAATGCGGGGGGGAGTGTGGGGTCTCAGTGGGGCTCTTAGGGAATTAGGGGAGCTGTGTGGGTCCCCAGAAATCTTGTGGGGTCTCTGTAGGGTCCCTGCAGCCCCACAAACCCCATCGCTCTGTGAGCTCCCCAGACCCCACAAAGCTGCTTTGATCCTTTAGCCCCACGGCCCCCAGGCCCCCATAAATCCCCATCCCCTGAAACCCCATAAATCCTCCTGCCCTGGAACCCCATAAATCCCCATCCCCTGGAACCCCATAAATCCCCATCCCCTGGAACCCCATAAATCCCTATCCCCTGGAACCCCATACATCCCCATCCCCTGGAACCCCATAAATCCTGACTGTTCCTTGATCCCATAAATCCCCATCCCCTGGAACCCCATAAATCCCGATTGTTCCTGGATCCCATAAATCCCCATTGCTCTTGGACCCCATAAATCCCATCCCCTGGAACCCCATAAATCCCGATTGTTCCTTCATCCCATAAATCCCCATCCCCTGGAACCCCATAAATCCCAATTGTTCCTTGATTCCATAAATCCCCATCCCCTGGAACCCCATAAATCCCCATCCCCTGGAACCCCATAAATCCCCATCCCCTGGAACCCCATAAATCCCGATTGTTCCTTGATTCCATAAATCCCCATCCCCTGGAACCCCATAAATCCCCATCCCCTGGAACCCCATAAATCCCGATTGTTCCTTGATCCCATAAATCCTCATCGCTCTTCGCCCCACCCGGAGAAGAATAAAAAGCCTTTATTTCTCTTGGAATGAAACCTTCCTGCAGCATGGGTGTGATCCAGGGGCTGGGATGAGCCCCCGGCCCCATTTGGGATGGTTTTGGGATCCAGGGGCTGGGATGAGCCCCCCCGGCCCTGTTTGGGATGGATTTGGGGTTTTGGGATCCAGGGGCTGGGATATGATCCCCTGGCCCTGTTTAGGACGGATTTGGAGTTTTGGGATCCAGGGGCTGGGATGAGCCCCCGGCCCCATTCGGGATGGATTTGGAGTTTTGGGATCCAGGGGCTGGGATGAGCCCATGGCCCCATTCGGGATGGATTTGGAGTTTTGGGATCCAGGGGCTGGGATGAGCCCCCCCGGCCCCATTTGGGATGGATTTGAGGTTTTGGGATCCAGGGGCTGGGCTGAGCCCCCCCAGCCCCATTTGGGATGGTTTTGGGATCCAGGGGCTGGGCTGAGCCCCCGGCCCCATTTGGGATGGTTTTGGGATCCAGGGGCTGGGATGATCCCCCGGCCCCATTTGGGATGGATTTGGAGTTTTTGGATCCAGGGGCTGGGCTGAGCCCATGGCCCCATTTGGGATAGATTTGGGGTTTTGGAATCCAGGGGCTGGGCTGAAACCCCCTGGCCCTGTTCGGGATGGATTTGGAGTTTTGGGATCCAGGGGCTGGGCTGAACCCCCCCGGCCCCATTCGGGATGGATTTGGGGTTTTGGGATCCAGGGGCTGGGCTGAGCCCCCCCACCCCATTTGGGATGGTTTTGGGATCCAGGGGCTGGGCTGAGCCCCCGGCCCCATTTGGGATGGTTTTGGGATCCAGGGGCTGGGCTGAAACCCCCTGGCCCTGTTCGGGATGGATTTGGAGTTTTTGGATCCAGGGGCTGGGCTGAGCCCATGGCCCCATTTGGGATAGGTTTGGGGTTTTGGGATCCAGGGACTGGAATGAGCCCCCGGCCCTGTTCAGGATGGATTTGGAGTTTTTGGATCCAGGGGCTGGGATGAGCCCATGGCCCCATTTGGGATAGGTTTGGGGTTTTGGGATCCAGGGGCTGGGATATGATCCCCCGGCCCTGTTCGGGATAGATTTGGGGTTTTGGGATCCAGGGGCTGGGATGAGCCCCCCCGGCCCCATTTGGGATGGATTTGAGGTTTTGGGATCCAAGGGCTGGAATATGATCCCCCGGCCCTGTTCAGGATGGATTTGGAGTTTTGGGATCCAGGGACTGGAATGAGGCCCCGGCCCTGTTCAGGATGGATTTGGGGTTTTGGGATCCAGGGACTGGGCTGAACCTCCCCAGCCCCATTTGGGATGGATTTGGGGTTTAGGGATCCGGGGCTGGGATGAGCCCATGGCCCCATTCAGGACAGATTTGGAGTTTTGGGATCCAGGGGCTGGGCTGAGCCCCCCCGGCCCCATTTGGGATGGATTTGAGGTTTTGGGATCCAAGGGCTGGGATATGATTCCCCGGCCCTGTTCAGGATGGATCTGGAGTTTTGGGATCCAGAGGCTGGGATGAGTCCATGGCCCCATTTGGGATAGATTTGGGGTTTTGGGATCCAGGGGCTGTGCTGAACCCCTGGCCCCATTCAGGATGGATTTGGAGTTTTGGGATCCAGGGGCTCGGCTGAATGCTGGCCCCATTTGGGATGGATTTGGGGTTTTGGGATCCAGGGGCTGTGCTGAACCTCCCCAGCCCCATTTGGGATGGATTTGAGGTTTTGGGATCCAAGGGCTGGGATATGATCCCCCGACCCCGTTCAGGATGGATTTGGAGTTTTGGGATCCAGGGGCTGTGCTGAACCCCCCCGGCCCCATTTGGGATGGGTTTGGGGTTTAGGGGCCGTGGGTTCGCCCCGATCAGGGTGTCAGGCACTGCACGCCGGCGTCCTCGGCGTGGCCGCAGTTGGTCCTGCCCCATCCCGAGAAGCTGCAGAGCTCCAGGGAATCCTCGCTCCCTGTGCAGGAGACGTCGTCCATCCAGATCTTCCCAGTGCCTGTGGGGACAGGGACAGGGACACGGTGAGGGAACGGCCATGGATCTGTCCGGCCCTGGAGAGAGCCCGGGAGAGGCTGGGAGAGCTGGGAATGCTCAGCTGGAGAAGGGAAGGATCCAGGGAATCCTCGGAGCCTTTTCCAGAGCTTTCCAGGGGCTCCAGGAGAGCTGGAGAGGGATTTGGGAAAAGGGATGGGACACAGGGAATGGCTTCCCACTGGGAAAGGGGAGCTTGGGCTGGGATCTTGGGAATTAGGAATTCCCGGCTGGGCTGCAATTCCCAGGGAAGCTGTGGATCCCTGGATCCCGGGAATGTCCAGGGAAAGGTTGGATGGAACACGGGGCAGTGGTGGGGAGGCACATCCCAAAGTCTCCCAAGGCAGGGATGAGGGACAGCGGCTCCGGAAGGGTTCGGCTGCACTCCCGGAGCTTTTTTGGGATCCATCAGCTCCCAGGAGATGGAGAGGTGACTCAAAGAGTTAAAAGGAATCGTGGAACCTCCAGAGTCGGACAGGACCCACCGGGATCATCGATCCAACCCCGATCCCTATCCAGACCCCCCGAAATCCCACCCGCTCCCCGGGAATGTTTCCCAAACGCTCCTGGAGCTCTGGCGGGGTTGGGAACATCCCCATTCCCCGGGAAGCTGCTCCAGAGCCCAACGCCCTCCGGACAAATCCCAATTCCCGAGATCCCGCGGGACGGTCCCACCTTGGCCGAAGCGCGCCATGCGGAAGATGGCGGCGGCGCCGCGGAAGCCGAGCATGCGGCACACGACGTCGCCGTCCTTGCCGTCCCAGCCGTCGTCGCACACCGAGCCCCAGTGGCGCTCGTGGAAGATCTCCACGCGGCCCTCGTGGGAGCCCGAGCCGTTCACCAGCCGCACCGTGCCCTCCTCCGGAGCTGCTGCGGGACACGGAGAGCATCCAGGGATGGATCCGACGGAATCCCCAAGGGATGGGTCCGAGGGAATCCCCAAGGGACGGATCCGATGGAATCCTCAAGGGATGGATTCGAGGGAATCCCCAAGGGATGGATCCGACGGAATCCCCAAGGGATGGGTCCGAGGGAATCCCCAAGGGATGGATCCAAGGGAATCCTCAAGGGATGGATTCGAGGGAATCCGCAAGGGATGGATCCGAGGGAATCCGCAAGGGATGGATCCGATGGAATCCTCAAGGGATGGATCCGAGGGAATCCCCAAGGGATGGATCCGAGGGACAGCCCCAGGGATGGATCCGAGAGAATCTCCAAGGGATGGATCTGAGGGAATCCCCAAGGGACGGATCCGAGGGAATACCCAAGGGACGGATCTGAGGGAATCCCCAAGGGACGGATCTGAGGGAATTCCCAAGGGATGGATCCGAGGGAATCCCCAAGGGATGGATCCAAGGGAATCCCCAAGGCACAGCTCCAAGAGAGATTTCCCAGGAACACCTCCAAGGAATAATTCCTTGGAAGAGTTCCAAGCAATATCTCCAAGGAGCAGCTCCAAGGGACAGCCCCAAGGGACAGATCCAAGGGACAGCTCCAAGGGACAGCTCCAAGGGACATCTCCAAGGGACATCCCCAAGGGACAGTGCCAAGGACAGGTCCAAGGAGCATCTCCAAGGAAATGTCTCCAAGGGACATCCCCAAGGGACAGCTCCAGGGACAGCCCCAAGGGACAGCTCCAAGGGAGATTTCCGAGGAGCAGCTCCAAGGGACAACCCCAGGGAGAGATCCAAGGGATGTCTCCAAGGGAGAGCTCCAAGAGAGATTCCCCAGGAGCATCTCCAAGGAATAATTCCTTGGAAGAGTTCCAAGGAACATCTCCAAGGGACATCCCCACGGGACGTCTCCAAGGGGTGGTGCCATCCATGGTGGCATCGCTAAGGAATACTCCTGGCCTGGCCTGGAGCACCTCCTCCGGCTTCTCCATGGGGAAGAAGGACCAGGAGCATCTCCAGGGGAGCTGGGGACATCCCCACGTTAGGAATGTCCACTTGTGGTTGGGAATGTCCAGCAGAGGTTGGTAATGTCAAGCAGAGCTTGGGAATGTCCAACTATGGGTGGGAATGTCCAGCAGAAGTTGGGAGTGTCTGGCAGAGGTTGGGAATGTCCAGCAGAGCTTGGGAATGTCCAGCAGAGGTTGGGAATGTCCGGCAGAGGTTGGGAATGTCCAGCAGAGGTTGGGAATGTCCGGCAGAGGTTGGGAATGTCCAACTATGGGTGGGAATGTCCGGCAGAAGTTGGGAATGTCCAGCAGAGGTTGGGAATGTCCAACTATGGGTGGGAATGTCCAGCAGAAGTTGGGAGTGTCTGGCAGAGGTTGGGAATGTCCAGCAGAGGTTGGGAATGTCCAGCAGAGGTTGGGAATGTCCAGCAGAGGTCGGGAATGTCCAGCAGAGGTTGGGAATGTCCAGCAGAAGTTGGGAATGTCCAGCAGAGGTTGGGAATGTCCAGCAGTGGTTGGGAATGTCCAGCAGAGGTTGGGAATGTCCAACTATGGGTGGGAATGTCCGGCAGAAGTTGGGAATGTCCAGCAGAGGTTGGGAATGTCCAGCAGAGGTTGGGAATGTCCAGTAGAGGTTGGGAATGTCCAGCAGAGGTTGGGAATGTCCAACTATGGGTGGGAATGTGCGGCAGAAGTTGGGAATGTCCAGCAGAGGTTGGGAATGTCCAGCCATGGTTGGGAATGTCCAGCAGAGGTTGGGAATGTCCAGCAGTGGTTGGGAATGTCCGGCAGAGGTTGGGAATGTCCAACTATGGGTGGGAATGTCCGGCAGAAGTTGGGAATGTCCAGCAGAGCTTGGGAATGTCCAGCAGAGTTTGGGAATGTCCAGCAGAGGTTGGGAATGTCCAGCCATGGTCGGGAATGTCCAGCAGAGGTTGGGAATGTCCGGCAGAGGTTGGGAATGTCCAGCAGAATTTGGGAATGTCCAGCAGAGGTTGGGAATGTCCAGCAGAGGTTGGGAATGTCCGGCAGAGGTTGGGAATGTCCAGCAGAGTGTGGGAATGTCCAGCCACAGTTGGGAATGTCTGGCAGAGGTTGGGAATGTCCAGCAGAGGTTGGGAATGTCCAGCAGAGGTTGGGAATGTCCGGCAGAGGTTGGGAATGTCCAGCAGAGGTTGGGAATGTCCAGCCATGGTTGGGAATGTCCAGCAGAGGTTGGGAATGTCCAGCAGAATTTGGGAATGTCCAGCAGAGGTTGGGAATGTCCGGCAGAGGTTGGGAATGTCCAACTATGGGTGGGAATGTCCGGCAGAAGTTGGGAATGTCCAGCAGAGGTTGGGAATGTCCAGCAGAGTTTGGGAATGTCCAGCCATGGTCGGGAATGTCCAGCAGTGGTTGGGAATGTCCGGCAGAGTTTGGGAATGTCCAGCAGAGGTTGGGAATGTCCAGCAGAATTTGGGAATGTCCAGCAGAGGTGGGGAATGTCCAGCAGAGGTTGGGAATGTCCAGCCATGGTTGGGAATGTCCAGCAGAGGTTGGGAATGTCCGGCAGAGTTTGGGAATGTCCAGCAGAGGTTGGGAATGTCCGGCAGAGGTTGGGAATGTCCAGCAGAGGTTGGGAATGTCCAGCAGAGTTTGGGAATGTCCAGCAGATGTCAGGAATGTCCGGCAGAAGTCGGGAATGTTCACCTTGCCCCCACCACCCTGACCACCACACCTCGATGGGAGGACTCAGCTTTTCCCCTTCCCGCCATTCCCACCCCCAGCCCGTTCCCTGCTCCTGGAGCTGTGGGGTGAATGGGACATTTTGGGATCTGCTGCCGGGCTGGAATTCCCAGAGTTGTGTGGTCCACATTCCAGGCTCTGGGGTTTCCTGGGCTCATTCCCAGCGGGAATGGGGACACAAAGTCCTCCCGTGGCCCCTGGTCCATCTCCCAGCTCCAGGCCCGGCCGGGGTCAGGCTCAGGACACGGCTCCGGAATCCTGGAGGTGCTTTCCCGGATCCAGGAAGAACATCGGGTTCGGAGGAGCTGGAAAACGTCCCGGGAATCCCTGAGCCTCCTCCCCGCTCGGATCCGAGGGATTGTTTGGGATCCGGCCCATCCCTGTTCCCTGGGATCCGCTCCCGGCACAGCTGCCCCGGCTCATCCCGGCTGTCGTTCCGGGCCTGGGTGAGGTCGGACACGTGCACCGGAGCTCCGGAGATTTCCTGGAGCTGCTCCTGCCAAACCAACCCTGGCGGCTCCGGGACCTCCCTGCTCCAGGGATGAGGCCAGGGAAAACCGGGATCCCATCCAGGGAAACCTGGGAGGGAGCGGCGCTTCACCTTCCCGGCCCCGTGTGTTCCGTGGCCCTTTCCTGCCATTTTCCTCGGCTCCAGGGAATTCCACGGCTTTGGGATCATTGTCCCTCCAGCCCCGTATGTTCCGTGGCCCTTTCCCGCCATTTTCCTCGGCTCCAGGGAATTCCACGACTTTGGGATCATTGTCCCTCTGGCCCCGTGTGTTCCGTGGCCCTTTGCCGCCTGTTTTCCCAGCTCCAGGGAATTCCGCGGCTTTGGGATTATTTTTCCCTGGGCCCCATGTGTTCCGTGGCCCTTTCCTGCCTGTTTTCCCAGCTCCAGGGAATTCTGCGGCTTTGGGATCATTGTCCCTCCAGCCCCGTATGTTCCATGGCCCTTTCCCACCTGTTTCCCTGGCTCCAGGGAATTCCGCGGCTTTGGGATTATTTTTCCCTGGGCCCCATGTGTTCCGTGGCCCTTTACCGCCTGTTTCCTCAGCTCCAGGGAATTCTGTGGCTTTGGGATCATTGTCCCTCCAGCCCCGTCCTGTCTGGGATATTCCCGGGAAAGCAGCAGCTCCACGGGACACGGAGCCCTTTGGAAGGTGCAATTCCCACCTGGAATTCCAGCTCTGCCTCCAAAGCCACCCCATTCCCTGGAGAACAGGGAATTCCCTGTGGTGACGGTCCAGGAGCAGCTCCGCGTTCCCAGTCCTGCTCATCCCAAAGTCCCTATTTCCACTCCCTGATCCCGATCTCGTCCCAGAGTTCCCATTCCCACTCCGCGATCCCGATCTCATCCCAGAGTCCCCATTCCCTCTCCACAATCCTGATCTCATCCCAGAGTCCCCATTCCCGCTCCCTGATCCCGATCTCATCCCAAAGTCCCCATTCTTCTTCCATGATCCCGATCTCATCCCAGAGTCCCCATTCTTCTTCCATGATCCCGATCTCATCCCAAAGTCCCCATTCCTGCTCCATGATCCTGATCTCATTCCAAAGCCCCCATTCCATGGTCCCGATCTCATCCCAAAGTCCCCATTCCCATTCCGTGATCCCGATCTCATCCCAAAGTCCCCATTCCATGATCCCAATCTCATCCCAAAGTTCCCATTCCCGCTCCGTGATCCCGATCTCATCCCAAAGTCCCCATTCCATGATCCTGATCTCATCCCAGAGTTCCCATTCCTGCTCCACAATCCCGATCTCATCCCAGAGTCCCCATTCCCATTCCGTGATCCCAATCTCATCCCAGAGTTCCCATTCCTGTTCCATGATCCTGATCTCATCCCAAAGTCCCCATTCCATGATCCCGATCTCATCCCAAAGTCCCCATTCCATGATCCCGATCACATCCCAGAGTTCCCATTCCCATTCCATGATCCCAATCTCATCCCAGAGTCCCCATTCCATGATCCTGATCTCATCCCAGAGTCCCCATTCCCATGCCGCGATCCCAATCTCATCCCAAAGTCCCCATTCCATGATCCCGATCTCATCCCAGAGTCCCCATTCCCACTCCCTGATCCCGATCTCATCCCAGAGTTCCCATTCCTGCTCCACGATCCTGATCTCATCCCAAAATTCCCATTCCCATTCCACGATCCCGATCTCATCCCAGAGTTCCCATTCCTGCTCCGTGATCCTGATCTCATCCCAAAGTCCCCATTCCATGATCCTGATCTCATCCCAGAGTTCCCATTCCTGCTCCACAATCCCGATCTCATCCCAGAGTCCCCATTCCCATTCCGTGATCCCAATCTCATCCCAGAGTTCCCATTCCTGTTCCATGATCCTGATCTCATCCCAAAGTCCCCATTCCATGATCCCGATCTCATCCCAAAGTCCCCATTCCATGATCCCGATCACATCCCAGAGTTCCCATTCCCATGCCGCGATCCCAATCTCATCCCAGAGTCCCCATTCCATGATCCCGATCTCATCCCAGAGTCCCCATTCCCACTCCCTGATCCCGATCTCATCCCAGAGTTCCCATTCCTGCTCCACGATCCTGATCTCATCCCAAAATTCCCATTCCCACTCCACAATCCTGATCTCATCCCAGAGTTCCCATTCCTGCTCCCTGATCCCGATCTCATCCCAGAGCCCCCATTCTTCTTCCATGATCCCGATCTCATCCCAGAGTTCCCATTCCCACTCCCTGATCCTGATCTCATTCCAAAGTCCCCATTCCATGATCCCGATCTCATCCCAAAGTTCCCATTCCTGCTCTCTGATCCCAATCTCATCCCAAAGTCCCCATTCCCACTCCCTGATCCCGATCTCATCCCAGAGTCCCCATTCCCACTCCCTGATCCTGATCTCATCCTGAAGTCCCCATTCCATGATCCCGATCACATCCCAGAGTTCCCATTCCCGCTCCCTGATCCTGATCTCATCCCAGAGTCCCCATTCCCATGCCGCGATCCCGATCTCATCCCAAAGTTCCCATTCCTGCTCTCTGATCCCAATCTCATCCCAGAGTCCCCATTCCCACTCCCTGATCCTGATCTCATCCCGAAGTCCCCATTCCATGATCCCGATCTCATCCCAAAGTCCCCATTCCTGCTCCGCAATCCCGATCTCATCCCAGAGTTCCCATTCCATGATCCCGATCTCATCCCAGAGTTCCCATTCCTGTTCCATGACCCTGATCTCATCCCAAAGTCCCCATTCCCGCTCCATGATCCCGATCTCATCCCAAAGTCCTGGTTCCCATTCCGTGATCCCAGTCTCATCCCAAAGTTCCCATTCCCATTCTGCAATCCCAATCTCATCCCAAAGTCCCCATTCCCATTCCATGATCCCGATCTCATCCCAAAGTCCCCATTCCCACTCCCTGATCCCGATCTCCTCCCAAAGTCCCCATTCCCACTCCCTGATCCCGATCTCATCCCAGAGTTCCCAATCCCGCTCCCTGATCCCGATCTCCTCCCGGCTCTCTGCCGCTGGAATGGGAAGGGATGAGCAGCCAGGGCACGGATCCAGCCGGGGTTGGGATGTTCCCATTAATCAGGGCGAGGACTCCTCCTAAATCCATGGAACTCATCCCGGCCACAGCCCTTCCAAATTTTCTGCTCGGAGAGCTCGGAAACACTGAGAATTCCCAAAAATCCCCTCCAAAACCAGCGCCATCCGCCCGGGGCGCTCCCACACTTTTGGGAATCCTCCAAAAGCCGGGATCGGGGCGGGATGGGGTGGGATGGGGTGGGATTTCCCGGGAAGCAGCTCCGGAGCATCCCAGCCCCGCTCCTGCCACAGGATCGCGATGGCAAAATCCCTCCGGGAGCTGCTCCGTGCGCATTTCCCACTCCAGCATTCCCAAAAAAACCCCAAAGGATCGGCCTGGGCCCTGTCCGTCCTCTGCCCTGGCACCGATGAGTGCCTGGAGAGGCAGCAGGGATGTCCCTGGGGTTCCAGGGAATGTCCCCAAGGAGGAATATCTCTGGAGAGGCAGGAGGGATGTCCCTGGGATTCCAGAGGAATGTCCCCAAGGAGGGATATCCCTGGAGAGGCAGGAGGGATGTCCCTGGGATTCCAGAGGAATGTCCCCAAGGAGGAATATCCCTGGGATTCCAGAGGAATGTCCCCAAAGAGGGATGTCCCTAGAGAAGTAGAAGGAATGTCCCCAAGCAGGAATATCTCTGGAGAGGCAGGAGGAATATCCCTGGGATTCCAGAGGGAATGTCCCCAAAGAGAGATATCCCTGGGGTGGCAGGAGGGATGTCCCTGGAATTCCAGGGGAATGTCCCCAAGCAGGGATGCCCCTGGGATGGCAGGGGGATGTCCCCAAGCAGGGAATGTCCCCAAGCAGGGATGTCCCTGGGATGGCAGGGAGGATGTCCCTGGGGTTCCGGGGGGAATGTCCCTAAAGGTGAGATATCCCTGGAATAGCAGGAGGGATGTCCCCAAGCAGGCATGTCCCCAAGGAGGAATATCCCTGGGATTCCAGAGGGAATGTCCCCAAAGAGGGATGTTCCTGGCGTTCCAGGGAATGTCCCCAAAGAGGGTTGTCCCCAAGCAGGGATGTCCCTGGAATTCCAAGGGGAATGTCCCCAAGCAGGAATGTCCCCAAGCAGGGATATCCCTGGGATTACAGGGGTGATGTTCCCAAGAAAGGATGTCCCTGGAGAGGCAGGAGGAATGTCCTTGGAATTCCCGGGGGAATGTCCCCAAGCAGGGATGTCCCCAAGGAGGGATGGCCCCGAAGAAGTACAAGGAATGTCCCCAAGGAGGAATGTCCCTGGGGTGGCAGCAGGGATGTCCTTGGAATTCCAGGGGAATGTCCCCAAGCAGGAATGTCCCTGGGATTTCAGCGGGAATGTCCCCAAAGAGGGATGTTCCTGGGGTTCCAGGGAATGTCCCCAAAGAGGGTTGTCCCTGGAGAATCAGGAGGGATGTCCCTGGAATTCCAGGGGAATGTCCCCAGGCAGGAATGTCCCCAAGCAGGGATGCCCCTGGGATGGCAGGGGGATGTCCCCAAGCAGGAATGTCCCCAAGAAGGGATGTCCCTGGGATGGCAGGGAGGATGTCCCTGGGGTTCCGGGGGGAATGTCCCTAAAGGTGAGATATCCCTGGAATAGCAGGAGGGATGTCCCCAAGCAGGCATGTCCCCAAGGAGGAATGTCGCTGGAGAGGCAGGAGGGATATCCCTGGAATTCCAAAGGAATGTCCCCAAGGAGGAATATCCCTGGGATTCCAGAGGGAATGTCCCCAAAGAGGGATGTTCCTGGCGTTCCAGGGAATGTCCCCAAAGAGGGTTGTCCCCAAGCAGGGATGTCCCTGGAATTCCAAGGGGAATGTCCCCAAGCAGGAATGTCCCCAAGCAGGGATATCCCTGGGATTCCAGGGGTGATGTTCCCAAGAAAGGATGTCCCTGGAGAGGCAGGAGGAATGTCCTTGGAATTCCCGGGGGAATGTCCCCAAGCAGGAATGTCCCCAAGGAGAGATCTCCCTGAGATTCCAGCGGAAATGTCCCCAAGGAGGGATATCTCTGGGGTGGCAGCAGGGATGTCCCTGGGGTTTCAAGGAATGTCCCCAAGCAGGAATGTCCCTGGGGTGGCAGCAGGGATGTCCCTGGGATTCCAGGGGGAATGTCCCCAAAGAGGGTTGTCCCCAAGCAGGGATGTCCCTGGAATTCCAAGGGGAATGTCCCCAAGCAGGAATGTCCCTGGAGAGGCAGGAGGGATATCCCTGGGGTTCCATGGGGAATGTCCCCAAGCAGGAATGTCCCCAAGCAGGGATATCCCTGGGATTCCAGGGGTGATGTTCCCAAGAAAGGATGTCCCTGGAGAGGCAGGAGGAATGTCCTTGGAATTCCCGGGGGAATGTCCCCAAAGAGGGTTGTCCCCAAGCAGGGATGTCCCTGGAATTCCTGGGGGAATGTCCCCAAGCAGGAATGTCCCCAAGGAGAGATGTCCCTGAGATTCCAGCGGGAATGTCCCCAAGGAGGGATATCCCTGGAGAGGCAGCAGGGACATCCCTGGGATTCCAGAGGAATGTCCCCAAGCAGGGATGTCCCTGGAGAGGCTCCTGGGGTCTCAGGGAATGTCCCCAAGGAGGGATAAGGAATATCCCTGGGGGGCCAGGAGGAATGTCCTTGGAATTCCAGGCAGGAATGTCCCCAAGGAGGGCCATCCCCTGGGGTGGCAGGAGGGATGTCCCAAGCCTGGAGGAAACCTCCGGCATTCCAGAGCCCTTCCCTCGAAATTCCAGACCCTTTTTCCTCCGGCATTCCAGACCCTTTTCCCCTCGGCATTCCAAACCTCTTCCCTCGGCATTCCAGACCCTTTTCCTCCGACATTCCAGAGCTCTTCCCTCAGCATTCCCGACCCTTTTCCCTCGGCATTCCAGACCTTTTCCCTCGACATTCCAGACCTTTTCCCTCGGCATTCCAGACCTTTTCCCTCAGCATTCCAGACCTCTTCCTTCCGGCATTCCAGACCTCTTCCCTCGGCATTCCAGAGCCCTTCCCTCAAAATTCCAGACCCTTTTCCCTCGGCATTCCAGACCCTTTCCCTCGGCATTCCAGAGCCCTTCCCTCGAAATTCCAGACCTTCCCCCTCGGCATTCCAGACCCTTTCCCCTCAGCATTCCAGACCCCTTCCCTCGGCATTCCAGACCCTTTTCCTCCGACATTCCAGAGCTCTTCCCTCAGCATTCCCGACCCTTTTCCCTCGGCATTCCAGACCTTTTCCCTCGGCATTCCAAACCTCTTCCCTCGGCATTCCAGAGCTCTTCCCTCGGCATTCCAGAGCTCTTCCCTCGGCATTCCAGAGCCCTTCCCTCGGCATTCCAGACCTTTTCCCTCGGCATTCCAGAGCTCTTCCCTCGGCATTCCAGAGCCCTTCCCTCGAAATTCCAGACCCTTTTCCTCCGGCGTTCCAGAGCCCTTCCCTTGGCATTCCAAACCTTTTCCCTCGGCATTCCAGACTCTTTTCCCTCGGCATTCCAGACCTTTTCCCCTCGGCATTCCAGATCCTTTTCCCTCTGGCATTCCAGAGCCCTTCCCTCGAAATTCCAGACCCTTTTCCCTCTGACATTCCAGACCTTTTCCCTCTGGCATTCCAGACCTTTTCCCTCTGACATTCCAGACCTTTTCCCTCAGCATTCCAGACCTCTTCCCTCGGCATTCCAAACCTCATCCCTCGGCATTCCAGAGCCCTTCCCTCGAAATTCCAGACCTTTTCCCTCGGCATTCCAGACCCTTTCCCTCGGCATTCCAGACCTTTTCCCTCGGCATTCCAGAGCTCTTCCCTCAGCATTCCAAACCTCTTCCCTCGGCATTCCAGAGCCCTTCCCTCGAAATTCCAGACCCTTTTCCTCCGGCGTTCCAGAGCCCTTCCCTTGGCATTCCAAACCTTTTCCCTCGGCATTCCAGACCTTTTCCCCTCGGCATTCCAGATCCTTTTCCCTCTGGCATTCCAGACCTCTTCTCTCGGCATTCCAGAGCCCTTCCCTCGAAATTCCAGACCCTTTTCCCTCTGACATTCCAGACTCTTTTCCCTCGGCATTCCAGAGCCCTTTTCCTCTGGCATTCCAGACCTTTTCCCTCTGGCATTCCAGACCTCTTCCCTCGGCATTCCAGACCTTTTCCCTCTGACATTCCAGAGCTTTTCCCTCGGCATTCCAGAGCCCTTTTCCTCTGACATTCCAGACCCTTTTCCCTCGGCATTCCAGAGCCTTTTCCCTCGGCATTCCAGACCCTTTTCCCTCGGCATTCCAGAGCCTTTTCCCTCGGCATTCCAAACCTCTTCCCTCGGCATTCCCGGTCCTTTCCCACCCCGCCGTAGCCTTGACCTCCTTGCAGCAGGAATTTCCACCCCCCCCCCAGGCTCCCAATTCCCAAAAAACTCCCGGAATTCCATGCCGGGATCACCACGGGGAGCCCCAGGAACTCACCTGTGCCGCCGGCGGCGCCTCGGTCACCCTTGTCCCCCTTGGGGCCGCGGTCACCTGGGGAGAGAAAGAGCCGGAATGTGTCTCCGGAGCAGGGATGGGAAATCCCAAAAATCCTCCGGGAACGCGTCCTGGGGCACAGGGAAGGGGAAGGGTGGGTGGCCCTGGAATTCCCACATCCCAAATCCTGACCGCAGAGCCCGGAAAGGCAAAAAAACCCCGGATTTGGGGATGAAATTCCTGATTTGGGGATGGAAATTCCCAATTTGGGGATGGAAATTCCCGATTTGGGGATTGAAGTTCCCAATTCGGGGATGGAAATTCCCGATTTGGGGATGCAAATTCCCGATTTGGGGATTGAAGTTCCCAATTTGTGGATGAAATTGCTGATTTGGGGATGGAAATTCCAATTTGTGGATGGAAATTCCCGATTTGTGGATGGAAATTCCAATTTGGGGATGAAATTCCCTATTTGTGGATGGAAATTCCTGATTTGGGGATGAAATTCCTGATTTGGGGATGAAATTCCTGATTTGGGGATGGAAATTCCTGATTTGGGGATGGAAATTCCCAATTTGTGGATGGAAATTCCCGATTTGTGGATGGAAATTCCAATTTGGGGATGAAATTCCCTATTTGGGGATGGAAATTCCTGATTTGGGGATGAAATTCCCGATTTGGGGATGGAAATTCCCGATTTGGGGATTGAAGTTCCTCATTTGGGGATTGAAATTCCTGATTTGGGGATGAAAATTCCAATTTGGGGATGGAAATTCCAATTTGGGGATGGAAATTCCCGATTTGGGGATGAAATTCCCAATTTGGGGGTGAAATTCCCTATTTGGGGGTGAAATTCTCAATTTGGGGGTGAAATTCCCAATTTGGGGGTGAAATTCCCAATTTGGGGGTGAAATTCTCAATTTGGGGGTGAAATTCCCAATTTGGGGGTGAAATTCTCGATTTGGGGATGAAATTCCTGATTTGTGGATGAAAATTCCCAATTTGGGGATGGAAATTCCAATTTGGGGATGGAAATTCCCGATTTGGGGGTGAAATTCCTGATTTGGGGATGGAAATTCCAATTTGGGGATGGAAATTCCAATTTGGGGATGGAAATTCCCGATTTGGGGGTGAAATTCCTGATTTGGGGATGAAAATTCCAATTTGGGGATGGAAATTCCAATTTGGGGATGGAAATTCCCAGTTTGGGGATGAAAATTCCCGATTTGGGGATGAAAATCCCAATTTGGGGATGAATTTCCCAATTTAGGGATGAAATTCCCAATTCGGGGATGAAAATTCCCGATTTGGGGATGAAATTCCCAATTTGGGGGTGAAATTCTCAATTTGGGGGTGAAATTCCCAATTTGGGGGTGAAATTCTCAATTTGGGGGTGAAATTCCCAATTTGGGGGTGAAATTCTCGATTTGGGGATGGAAATTCCCGATTTGTGGATGAAAATTCCCAATTTGGGGATGGAAATTCCAATTTGGGGATGGAAATTCCCAGTTTGGGGATGAAAATCCTGATTTGGGGATGGAAATTCCAATTTGGGGATGGAAATTCCAATTTGGGGATGGAAATTCCCGATTTGGGGGTGAAATTCCTGATTTGGGGATGAAAATTCCAATTTGGGGATGGAAATTCCAATTTGGGGATGGAAATTCCCAGTTTGGGGATGAAAATTCCCGATTTGGGGATGAAAATCCCAATTTGGGGATGAATTTCCCAATTTAGGGATGAAATTCCCAATTCGGGGATGAAAATTCCCGATTTGGGGATGAAATTCCCAATTTGGGGGTGAAATTCTCAATTTGGGGGTGAAATTCCCAATTTGGGGGTGAAATTCTCAATTTGGGGGTGAAATTCCCAATTTGGGGGTGAAATTCTCGATTTGGGGATGGAAATTCCCGATTTGTGGATGAAAATTCCCAATTTGGGGATGGAAATTCCAATTTGGGGATGGAAATTCCCAGTTTGGGGATGAAAATCCTGATTTGGGGATGGAAATTCCAATTTGGGGATGGAAATTCCCAACGTGGGGATGGAAATTCCCAATTCGGGGATGAAAATTCCAATTTGGGGATGAAATTCCCTATTTGGGGATGGAAATTCCTGATTTGGGGATGGAAATTCCCAATTTGGGGACAGAAATTCCCGATTTGTGGATGGAAATTCCCAACGTGGGGATGGAAATTCCCAATTCGGGGATGAAAATTCCAATTTGGGGATGAAATTCCCTATTTGGGGATGGAAATTCCTGATTTGGGGATGGAAATTCCCAATTTGGGGACAGAAATTCCCGATTTGTGGATGGAAATTCCCAATTCGGGGATGGAAATTCCTGATTTGGGGATGAAATTCCCAATTCGTGGATGAAAATCCCGATTTGGGAATGGAAATTCCAATTTGGGGATGGAAATTCCAATTTGTGGATGGAAATTCCATTTTGGGGCTGAAATCGCTTGGGTTTGGGGCCGGGGCTGTGGACGTGGATTCCCAAATCCCCGAGGATTTGCGACCCTTCCCCCGGGAGCTCAGCCGATCCATGGAAAAGAGCGATTCCGGGGTTGGGAGCAGCTGGAAAATGGCCCCACTATTTGATGTCCCCACAACGATTTGATATCAAAATAATGATTCGCTATCAAAATAATTATTTCATATCTCAATAATGATATAATATCCCAATAACTACTTAATATCCAAATAATGATTTAATATCAAAATAATGATGTAATACCCCAATAAAAATTTAATATCCCAATAATTATTTAATATCCCAATAACGATTTAATATCCCAAAATGATTCAATATCCCAATAATGAATTAATATTCCAAAAATGATTTAATATCCCAATAACAATTTGATATCCCAATAATGATTTAATATCAAAATAATGATTTAATATCCCAAAATGATTTGATATCCCAATAATGATTTGATATCCCAATAATTATTTAATATCCCAAAATGATTCAATATCAAAATAATGATTTAATATCCCAATAACGATTTAATATCTCAATGATTTGATATCAAAATAATGATTTAATATCCCAATTACTATTTAATATCCCAATAACGATTTAATATCAAAATAATGATTTATTATCCCAATAACAATTTAATATCCCAATAATTATTGAATATCCCAATAATGACTTCATATCACAATAATGACTTAATATCCAAATAACGATTTAATATCAAAATAATGATTTAATAAGCCAATAATGAATTAATATCCTAATAATTATTTATTATCCCAACAACGATTTAATATCCCAAAATTATTGAATATCCCAATAATTATTTGATATCCCAATAATGATTTAATACCCCAAAATTATTTAATATCCCAATAACGATTTAATATCCCAATAATGGTTTGATATCCCAAAATGATTTAATATCAAAATAATGATTGAATATCAAAATAGTGATTTAATATCCCAGTAACGATTTAATATCTCAATAATTATTTAATATCCCAATAATGAGTTAATTTCCCAATAATGGTTTAATATCCCAATAATGAGTCAATATCCCAATAATGAGTTAATATCCCAATAATGATTCAATATCCCAAAAACACTTTAATATCAAAATAGTGATTTAATATCCCAGTAACGATTTAATATCTCAATAGTTATTTGATATCCCAGTAACGATTTGATATCCCAATAATTATTTGATATCCCAATAATGATTTAATATCCCAAAATGATTTGATATCCCAATAACGATTTAATATCCCAATAATGGTTTAATATCCCAAAATGATTCAATATCAAAATAATGATTTAATATCACAATAATGATATAATATCCCAGTAACGATTTAATATCTCAATAGTTATTTAATATCCAAATAATGATTTAATATCCCAAAATTATTTCATATCCCAATAATTATTTTACATCACAATAACGATTTAATATCCCAAAATGATTCAATATCAAAATGATTCAATATCCCAATAATGAGTTAATATCCCAGTAATGGTTTAATATCCCAAAATGATTCAATATTCCAAAATGATTTAATATCTCAATAATTATTTTATATCCCAATAACGATTTAATATCAAAATAGTGATTTGATATCCCAGTAAAGATTTAATATCTCAATAATTATTTAATATCCCAATAATGATTTAATATCCCAATAACTATTTGATATCCCAATAATGATTTAATATCCCAAAATGATTCAATATCAAAATAATGATTTAATATCTCAGTAACGATTTAATATCTCAATAATTATTTAATATCCAAATAATGATTTAACATCCCAATAATTATTTTATATCCCAATAACGATTTAATGTCCCAAAATGATTCAATATCAAAATGATTCAATATCCCAATAATGAGTTAATAACCCAATAATGATTTAATATCCCAAAATGATTTAATATCTCAATAATTATTTTATATCCCAATAACACTTTGATATCAAAATAGTGATTTAATATCCCGGTAATGATTTAATATCTCAATAGTTATTTAATATCCAAATAATGATTTAATATCCCAAAATGATTTGATATCCCAATAACTATTTGATATCCCAATAATGGTTTAATATCCCCAAATGATTCAATGTCAAAATAATGATTTAATATCACAATAATGATATAATATTCCAGTAACGATTTAATATCTCAATAATTAATATCCAAATAATGATTTAACATCCCAATAATTATTTTATATCCCAATAACGATTTAATATCCCAAAATGATTCAATATCAAAATGATTCAATATCCCAATAATGAGTTAATTTCCCAATAATGGTTTAATATCCCAATAGTGATTTAATATTGCAGTAACGATTTAATATCTGAATAATTATTTTATATCCCAAAATGATTTGATATCCCAATAACTATTTGATATCCCAGTAACGATTTAATATCTCAATAGTTATTTAATATCCAAATAATGATTTAATATCCCAAAATGATTTCATATCCCAATAACGATTTCATATCCCAAAATGACTCAGTATCAAAATAACGATTTCATATCCCAATAATGATTTCATATCCCAAAATGACTCAGTATCAAAATAACGATTTAATATCAAAACAACGATCTAGCATCCCACCATGACCTCACTGAGGAGCTCTGTCATCCCTTGGCTCTCTCTCCCGAGGCTCCTCCCTCATTCCCGGTTTTCCAGGCCCGGATTTGCCGATCCCGGCCCGATCCCGAGGGAAGGGCTCAGGGAGGTCTCCAGGAACAACAAACAACACCCGGCGAGGCCCCGAAACCCGGGATAACGGAAAACATCGGATACAAAACAATCCCCCAAAAAAAATCCGGGCAGGAAATTCCTGCCCTTTCCCTGGGAGGCTCTGGGAGAGGAGGATTGTTCCTGCAGCTGTGTGGGATGAGGGAAAGCTGCCTGGAGCTGATGGGATCCAGATGGAAAGCCCGAGCGGCGGGAACGGGGCCAGGGATGGAGCTCTGGGTTTGGGATGGGGTCGGGATGGAGCTCCGGGCTCAGGATGGGGCCAGGGATGGAGCTCCGGGTTTGGGATGGGGTCGGGATACAGCTCTGGGTTCGGAACGGGGCCAGGGATGGAGCTCCGGGTTTGGGATGGGGTCGGGATACAGCTCTGGGTTCGGAACGGGGCCAGGGATGGAGCTCCGGGTTTGGGATGGGGTCGGGATACAGCTCTGGGTTCGGAACGGGGCCAGGGATGGAGCTCCGGGCCCAGAATGGGGCCGGGATGGAGCTCCGGGCCCGGGTTGGGGTCAGGGATGCAGCTCCGGGCCCGGGATGGGGCCAGGGATGGAGCTCCGGGTCCGGGATGGGGTCAGGGATGGAGCTCTGGGCCCGGGATGGGGTCGGGATACAGCTCTGGGTTCAGAACGGGGCCAGGGATGGAACTCCAGGCTCGGGACGGGGTTGGGATGGGGTCGGGATGCTGCTCCGGGTTCGGGATGCAGTTCTGGGTTCGGAACGGGGTTGGGATGGAGCTCTGGGCTCGGAATGGGCTTGGGATGGGGTCAGGGATACAGCTCCGGGCCCAGAATGGGGTCGGGATGCAGTTCTGGGTTCGGAATGGGGTCGGGATGGGCTTGGGATGCAGCTCCAGGCTCGGAATGGGGTAAGGATGCTGCTCTGTGTTCGGGATGGGGCCAGGGATGGAGCTCCGGGCCTGGAATGGGGTCAGGGATGGAGCTCCGGGCCCGGAACAGGGCCAGGGATACAGCTCCGGGTTTGGAATGGGGTCAGGGATGGAGCTCTGGGTTTGGAACGGGGCCAGGGATGGAGTTCCGGGCTCTGGATGGGGTCAGGATGCAGCTCCAGGCTCGGAATGGGGTCGGGATGGGGTCAGGATGCAGCTCTGGGCTTGGGATGGGCTTGGGATACAGGTCCGGGCTCGGAATGGGGTCAGGAGGTGGCTCTGTGTTCGGGATGGGGTCAGGATGGAGCTCTGGGCTCGGAATAGGGTCAGGATGCAGGACCAGCCTCTGCTCCTCACATCCAGCTTGGCCAGCACAGGGAAATTGGGATTGGGAAGCAACAATTCCAGGTTGGATGGGTTCATCCCCAAAGTGGTGGCGGGGAGAGGTTGGGATGATCCGGAAAATCTTGGCCTGGGACGATCCCGAACTTCGGGCAGCAGGAAAAGGGGAATTGTTCCCCTCTCCCCAGCGGCAGAGCTGCTCCCGCTCCAGGATCTCGACTCCGGAAGGAGCAATTCCAGAGGGGCCCCGAGAGATCCTCTGAGGGCTGGGAATGCTCGGGGAGGGCTGGGAATGCTCAGCTGGAGGAGGGAAGGATCCAGGGAATGCTCGGAGCCTTTTCCAGAGCATTCCAGGGGCTCCAGGAGAGCTGGAGAGGGATTTGAGAAAAGGGCTGGGACACAGGGAATGGCTTCCCACTGGGAAAGGGGAGCTTGGGCTGGGATCTTGGGAATTAGGAATTCCCGGCTGGGCTGCAATTCCCAGGGAAGCTGTGGCTGCCCCTGGATCCCTGGGAGTGCCCGAGGATGGATTTGGATCCCCCTGGGATCATGGGCAGTGGAGGAGGATTCCCATCCCTGAAGCATCCACGGATCCCCAGTTTGTCCCAGTTTTTGTCACCCAGTAATGGTGGAATCCCGGAATGGCTGGGGTGGGAAAGAACCTCATGGATCATCCCATTCCCATCCCATTCCCATCCCATTCCAACCCCAACACCTCCCACGATCCCAAGCTGCTCCAAGCCTCATCCAACCTCTCCTTGGACACTCCCAGGGATCCAGGGGCAGCCACAGCTTCCCTGGGCTCCTCCTCTTTCTCCTTCCCTTCCCCTTTCCCACCTTCCTCTCTCCCCGGGAATTCTCCGGTGGGAATAACTCGGTCACTTCCGCTCCCCGAGGTGGGAGAACATCCCAAAAATGAGAACAAATTCCCTGTGAGCCTGGAAGGAGCCTCGGGGCTGGGACAGACCCCGGGAATTCAGGAAAAGCCTCTCCCGATCCATCCTGCCCAGTCCCTTTCCCCAGCGGGATCCAAGGCGTTCCCGGGCATTTTCCTGCCTTTTTTTGGGATTGTGGTCACAGTTTAGGCACAAACTGTGTCAGGAGAACCTCAGCTCTTCCCACAGATCTGCAGGGATTGCTGCACCCCCAGAATCTCGGGAAAAGCCCCAGGAGGATCCACCAATCCTCATTTTTCCAGGCAGAATCAGGTTCTGCCTCCAGGAACATTCCCAGAAACTCCTCCCTGAGGATGTTCAGGAATTTTCTCTTATCCCCTCCAAATTTATCCCTAAATTTCCTATCCCACCTTGGATTTTTCCTGGTGTTTCCTCCCGAGTGTATTCCCTGCACGACTTTTCCATGGAAAAGTCGTCCTCGCTTCCCAGAAGAATTTTCCCCGTTTGGAAACGAGGGAAAGAAATCCTCCACTTGGATCATTTTGAGGGAAAATCCATCAAAAATGGGAAAACACCCACAGGGGAAAGGACTCGGGAAGAAGCTTTTCCTCCCCAAGTTGGGAGCAGCTCCGGGAGAGGTTTAAACCCGGAATTTTCCATGAGGAAGCTCATCCACACCTAAAACCCCCGTCCCAGGATTCCTGGGATGTGATTCCCCGGGAACCGAGGGGAAAGTCCTCGGAGAAGGGTGAGGCGAGTCCTGCAGAATTCCGGGATTTAAGGCAAAGCCTGGCTTTGGATCCGTGCCCGGCTCCGGGTCTGTTTCCCATAAAATGTCAGAGAATCCCATGAGCTGCCCAAACGCTGCCGGAGGGGTTGGATTCTCATCGGAAAAGGACTTGGATGAACCCTCCCATCTGACATTCCCAATCTCTGGGAGGAGAGGAATGGGGATGGACTCTGGGGGGACACATGGGAGTGACCCCAACCGTGGGGGACACGAGGATCCCTGGGATGGTGGTGGGATCTGGGAATGGTTCGTCCTCCCAGGAGAACATCCCACGGCTTTGGTGTTTCCATGGAATTGTTGAGGTTGGAAAAGCTTTTGGAGACCATCGAGTCCGGGGGTTAAATCCCTGTGGATGTGGCCCTTGGGGACATGGATCGGGGTGGCCAAGGCCGTGCTGGGAATGGCTGGACTTGGAGAACTTCTCCAACCCAAACAATTCCATGATTCCTTGCAGAGCAAATCCAGCATCGGGCTGGGGAATCCCAGTCTAACCAGACAGGGATTTTTGGGATAATTTTCTGGATTTAAGGAGCTCTCGGCAGGGGCCGGTGAGAAAATCCCATTCCCGGTGCCCGGGGGATGTGTCCAGGGGTTTTCCAACCTCCTGGAGCAACCTGGGGTAGCAGAAGGTGACCCTGACCATGGCAGGGCCTGGAATTCAAGGATCTTCAGGGTCCCATCCCAATCCCAATCCCAATCCCAATCCCAATCCCAATCCCAATCCAGGTTTCCATTCCCTACAACTCCCAGCTCTCCCCGTGGTGTTTTCCCTTCCTGCCTCCGCAGCAGGAATTCTGAGGCACAAGGGGCAATTTTTGGGATTGCCAATCCCGGTTTTGGTTGCAGTTTGGAATTTCCCATCCCGGGTGTCCTGGGACAGCCGTGTCCTGCTGAATCCCGGCATGGCCACTCCCTCCTCCCACAGTTTTCCGGAAGGTGGGAAAGCACAGCGAGCTGGGAATGCCTCAGCACAGAAATGGGAGATTATTCCCAAACCCCTGCCGGAGCCGAGCGTGAGAGCACAGCCCAGGAGATCCTCATGGAATGGGAGAACATCCCAAATCCAACCATTCCCTCCGAGCCCGACCCTCTCCACTGCTGTTCCTCGGTGGAATGGTGTTGGTGTAGGAATTTTTGGGATTCCCGTTCCTCCGGGAGATCCAGGTGGATCTCCAATTGGAGGATCCCCTGCTCTCGGTGGAATGGTGTCGGTATAGGAATTTTTGGGATTCCTGCTCCTCCGGGAGATCCAGGTGGATCCCAAAGCGGAGGATCCCCCGCTCTCGGTGGAATGGTGTCAGTGTAAGAATTTTTGGGATTCCTGCTCCTCCGGGAGATCCAGGTGGATCTCCAATCGGAGGATCTCCCACTCTCAGTGGAATCGTGTCAGTATAGGAATTTTTGGGATTCCTGTTCCTCCAGGAGATCCAAGTGGATCTCCAATCGGAGGATCTCCCACTCTCGGTGGAATGGTGTTGGTATAGGAATTTTTGGAATTCCTGTTCCCCCGGGAGATCCAGGTGGATCCCAAGGCGGAGGATCCCTCACTGTCCTTCCAAGACCCCTCTGCCCCCCATCCCGGAGGGGATCCCGGCCGGAATCCGCATCCGTACCTTTGAATCCGCGCATTCCCATGGGACCGCGAGGGCCGAGCTCTCCCTGGTCCCCCTTCAGTCCGCGGGGGCCCGGGGGTCCCCTCTCCCCGGGGAGCCCTGGAACGAGGACAAGGACACAAAATGAGCCAATTCCAGCGGAATTACACCGTCCCCGTGTGCCGGTCGCTCTCCGGTCCTTCCCCAGGGGTCTGGGAACACCAGGAGACCCTGGAAAGTCCGGCCCGTCCTTTTCCAGCACTTCCCTTGGATGCGGGATGGATTTATCCGGGTGCTAAGGGATTTCTGAGCATCCAAAGCTGGAGAAAAAGGAGGGAAAACCAGGATCCAGGCTGGGGGAGAGATCCTAAGGAATTGGGAATTCAGATCTCCTGAATCCGTGTTTTCCATGGGTTGGGTATTTATTGGAGAAGGGTTTGGGTGGAACCCTCTGATCTGAGCATTCCTGACCTCTGGGATCTGGGGCTGGGATAAGGAATTTCTTCTCAGGGGACACATCCGAGCCTCAGAGGTGACCTCTGTCCATGTGGGACCTGGACCTTGTCCTGGGTTTGGACCTGGATCAGGTCCTGGATCTGGATCTGGATGTGGATCGGGTGCTGGATCTGGACCCGGTCCTGGAACTGGATCTTGACCTGGACCTGGTTCAGGTCCTGGAACTGGATCTGGACATGATTCTGATCCTGGTCCTGATCCTGACGTGGATCCAGTTGTGGATGTGGTCCTGGACCTGCACCTGGAGCTGGACCTTGACCTGCACCTGGATCTGGGTCTGGATCTGGACTTGGATCTGGCCCTGGACCTGAGCCTGATCCTGGATCTTGATCTGGAGCTGAATCCAGATCTGGATCTGGCCCTGGATGTGGATCCAGCTCAGGATCCAGGGCTGAGGGAAGGACCCCTGTGCTGGAGCTGGGACCTGGTGGGACCTGGGGACGATCCCACCCCAATGATCCATCAGGGACTCGTCCCGAGCCTGAGCCATGGTCAGATCCGAAGCTCCTTCAGGATCCGAGCCTGGCTCGATCCATGCTGAGAAATGGATTCCCTCGGCGCCGCCCCTCCCGCCCTTCCTGGGCTGGGCTTTTCCAAACTTAGTCACGATTTTCCTCTGGTTTACGAGGAAAAGCTCTGCCAGGAGAAATTCCAGCCCCAGCTCCGGCAGGGATTATCCAGATCCCCAATCCTTCCCTGCCGTGCCCATCCCGAGGAGGGATCAGGACCTGGATTGACGTGGGGCAGGGGCAGGAGGGTGGATTTGCTGTGGAAAAAGGGATTTTCCAGGGATACACCTGCACCCGACCTCCTCAGATCCAAAGGGTCGTGCCCACATCCCAGAAAACACCGGAGAAACACCCAAAAATCGTGGCTGTTCCCACAATTCTTCCCGAAGGTGAACCCTCCCGGGACTGTTTTGTTTTTCTGTTTGGACAAGGAAAAAATGGGGAAAAAAAAAAAGGAAACCAAGGAAAAGAGCCAATGTAGTTCCGAGGGTTGTTACACCCAAGGAAAACAGCCATGAATCCGTCAGCACCAGGAATTCCAGCTGGGGGGGACTGGAACAGCTGGAGGGGCTGTCCGAGGGAGATCGGATTTCCAGGCTGGCTCTGCCTCGCTTGGCTGGGCTTGGGAAGGAGCGATCCCAAAATCCGAGGGTTTGAGCCCAAAGCAATCCCAGCAGGGCCGGGGCGCTGGAGCAGCCTTTGACATCCTGAGTCCTTGGAGCAGGGGGTTCCAGGGACGGATTTGGGGGTGGATCTGGACCTCGATTTGGGTCTGGATCTGGGTCTGGATCTGACATCCCAAGTCCTTGGAGCAGGGCATTCCAGGGATGGATTTGGGGGTGGATCTGACATCCCCAGTCCTTGGAGCAGGGCATTCCAGGGATGGATTTGGGCCTGGATCTGACATCCCCAGTCCTTGGAGCAGGGCATTCCAGGGATGGATTTGGGCCTGGATCTGGGTGTGGATCTGGACCTGGATTTGACATTCCGAGTCCTTGGAGCAGGGCATTCCAGGGATGGATTTGGATCTGGGTCTGGAGCTCCCTCTGACATCCAGAGCCCCATGGAGTGGGTCTGGACCTGGACCTGGACCTGGATCTGGACCTCGAACTAAACCTTGACCTGGACCTTAATCTGAACCTGGATTTGGATCTAGACCCAGACCTGGACCTGGATCCAGATCTAGACCTGGAACTCAGTCTGTGTCTGGACCTGGACTTTGACCTGGATCTGGACTTGGACTGGGATCTGGACCTGGTCCTGGATCCAGACCTGGTCCTGAAACAGGTCCTGGATCTGCATCTGGATCTGGACCTGGATCTCCTTCTGGATGTGGACCTTGACCTGGACCTCAGTGTGGACATGGATCTGGATCCAGATCTGGTTCTGGACCTTGAGCTAGATCTGGATCTGGTCCTGGAACTTGAGCTGCACATGGACCTGGATCTGGATCCAAATCTGGGGCTGGGCCTGGATCTGGACCTTGACCTGGACCTGGTCCTGGACTTAGATCTGGACCTGGCCTGGTCTTGACTCTTGAACTGGACCTGAACCTGGACCTTGATCTAGATATGAATCCAAACCTGGATATGGATCTGGTCTTGGGTCTTGACCTGGAGGTTGACCTTGGTCTGGACCTGGACTTGGATCCAGATCTGGATCTGGACCTTGATTTGGACCTGGATCTGGACCTTGATGTGGACCTGGACCTGGATCCAGATCTGGGCCTGGATCTGGACTTTGATCAGGATCTGGCCCTGGCCCTCCCTGCTCTGGGATCAGAGCAGATCCATGCTCCTGGTGTGATGGATCCTCCCATGGTCGCCTCCGTGGGACAAGGTCATTCCCAGAGGATCCTGCACCACCTCCGTGCCATTCCCAGCCCCTGGAAGCAGGGCCAGCATTCCCAGCTTTCCCTTAAACCAGGAACAGGCTGGAGCCGAGCCTTCCTCAGGGTGGGAATGTCCTCTGGTGGCTTTCCATGGAATTCCTCCCAAAAACAATGGAATTAAGCAGGGCGTGGGAAAATCGTCATTACTGACATTGGGAAAAACATCCTGGGAAAAGTCTGGGAGTCAAGGCCCCTGTGCCGCATTCCTGGGATCTGTTGGGGGATCCAGCAGCGATTCCAGCCCTGGTGCCTCGGGAAGGCTCCGTTTGGGAGTGGGACAGCCAATTCCTGCTCCAGCCTGGGTGGGAGATATTCCCAGATTTCCCGGGATCTGGGAATATCAGCATGGATCCTCCCGGATGACATTTTTCCCTCAAGGATGGAGGTTCTGGCAGGATCTGGCAGAGCAGATCCATCCCCGTCTCCTTCAGGACTGGGACATCCCAAGGGATGGGTCGGGAAGCCACCAGGAGTTGTCCCCTTGGCTTTGGACCAGCCGGGTTATTTCGGGATGGGATTTTGGGGGATTTTGTGGGGCTGTGGACACCGGGAATGCTTTCCTTACCTCGGAGCCCGGGAAGGCCGGGAAGGCCAGGCTCTCCCTCCATCCCTTCCGTGCCTCGGTCTCCCTTGGGTCCCGGCGGCCCTGGAACACAACGGGAGGGCTGGAATCACATCCCGGATTTGGGAACGTGCGGCAGGAGCGAGAGATCCAGGGATCTCCAAGGACCAAGGAGCTGCCGGAGCCTTTTCCGTGATCCGCGGATACGAAATCCCAAACAGGGCTCCGCCAAGGTGCTCCGTGTGCCAGGAAAATTCACCTGGGAGCTCCACCTCGAGCGTGACTCCAGGAATTTTCATTTTGGCCAAAAGTCGGGACATTCCCAATGAAATCATTGTAAGGAACCAGGCAAAATTTCCCTTTTGGGAATGCTCGTAGAATCCCAGAATTCTTTTGGGTTGGGAGGGATTTTAAGGATCATCCATGAACTGGGACACTTCCCATTAGTCCAGGTGGGATGATCCTTTGGGAATTATGGAGACGATCCTTTGGGACAGGATTGACAGCAGGATTTGGGCGGTTGATTTTTGGGGTAAAAATCCCAGGAATGAGCAAAAAAAAATCCCAATCCAAGATTTTATTCCCCGTCCTGCAAAGGTTGAAATCCCCAAAGCTGAGAAAAATTCGGAGTCAAAACAAAGGGAAGAAGGAATTTGAAGAGAAAAATAAAATAATGGGGAAAAAAGGATTCCTGGGATAAAGGAAAACAGGGCAGGGAGAACCGGGAAGGGTCATTCCCACCCTTCCGGGGGGAGGACTGGGAACTGTTTTCCCAGAAATCCTAAAAGCCGGGAAATCGGGAAGCTGAGAGGTGGCTGGGGTGATGGAAGAGCAGGGATGTGCAGTGGTTTTAATGGATCGGGAATCGGGATCCGGGAATATTCTGTAGGGATCAGTGGGATCCAGAGCGGGATCCTGACCCACGTGAAGGTTGGGAATGTCCCAGGATGGAGATGGTCAGGGATAGGAGAGGAGGATGGGAAATGTGGAATTCCGGGCCTGGTTGTGTCTTCCCCAGGGAACGAACGGCTCCAGGGGCTGAGAGGACATGGAGAGGGTCTTGGGATCCTGGGAATGCATCCCAGATCCTGGAAAAGGACTCCGGACCCTGGGAATGGATCCAGACCCTGGGAATGGATCCCAGACCCCAGGAAGGACTCCAGACCCCCAGGAGGGACTCCAGACCCCCAGGAAGGACTCCAGACCCTACTCCAGACCCCAGGAATGGCCTCCAGACCTTGGGATAGATCCCAGACCCTATTCCAGACCCCAGGGAATGGACTCCAGACCCCAGGAATGGAACCCAGACCCCAGGAATGGAATCCAGACCCCGGGAATGGACTCCAGACCCTGGGAATGGAATCCAGACCCCAGGAATGGAACCCAGACCCTGGGAATGGAATCCAGACCCTGGGAATGGAATCCAGACCCCGGGAATGGAATCCAGACCCTGGGAATGGAATCCAGACCCCGGGAATGGAATCCAGACCCTGGGAATGGAATCCAGACCCTCAGGATGGATCTGAGACCACGGAGATGAACTCCAGACCCTGGAAAAGGACTCCAGATCCTGGTGAAGGATTCCAGAGCCTGGGAATAGACACGCCCAGGGATGGGGCAGCCCCAGATTTTCTGGGATCCTCCCTGGGGCAGCTGTTGGGATGGGGCACAGGGAGCAGCTGGGCTGGAGGAAAACTGGGAAGGGTGGCTGGGAGAGGCTCCCGACCGTTCCAAGCCATTCCCACCCCGCAGCCCCCGGGGCTCGCGCTCGGGAAATCCCATTGCTGCTGCATCCCTGCTTCCCACCCTCCAATCCCAGCAGGATCAGGAGATTCCCGATGGATGAGACTGTCCTGTCACCCTCCGGACCTGCTGGGATCCAGCACTTCCCACCCAGGGATCCGGGCAGGTGGTGGATCCCGGGAATTGTCCCTCCCAAAATTCCTCCGTGTTGTCCTTCCCGAGCCATGGGAGGTGCTTGGGGCAGTCCTGGGATGCTGGAGAGGAGCCCGGGGACCTTCCCAAGTTCCCGTTTCCCAAATCCAGGATCCAGAATCCAGATCCCAGGATAGCTGAGGATTTGGGGAGAAGGAGAACAGGCCCCGGGGCAGGCAGGGAATGGCTCGGCCAAATCCAGCCGGGAACACGGCGGCCTCGCCCAAGGACATCTGGAGCTGGGACGGAGCCAGCTGGGCACAGGGCTCCAAAAATCATCCACGGGACAGGCAGAGAGGGAAACTGAGGATGCCAGGAATGTGTCAGGGCTGATCAGTCCGGGGCCGGCCCTTGGGAAGGGATTGGTTTGGGATAACGCAATTCCAGGGCTGGCGGGCTCCGTGACGGATCCCATCCTGGGTGGCTCCATCCCAGAGCAGGTGACATCATTCCCACGGATCGGGAGGGAAGAGGGGGATCCGAGGAGGGGGGAAATACGGAAACACCAAAGCGATTGGGGCAGGGTGATCCCAGCACCCCAAAAACAGGGATCAGGAGCCAACATCCCCCGGGGATGAGGGAAACGCCCCCAAGGAGCAGCTGGAATTCCAGGGGAGCAGATCTCTGGGAGCTGCTGGGGATCAAGCCACATCTGTCCCCTCCGGCTCCGTGGCTGGAAAAGGGGAATGAGTGCCTTGGCATCAGCCCTGGCCTTCCCGGCTGGAATTCCAGCTGGGAGCACTGGGATCGAGCAACAGCCACGGGGTCTCCGCGGGTGCAACGCAACAGCCGAAAAACGGGACAGGAGCTGCTCCCAAACTCCTGCTCCCCCCGGAGCTTCCGCTGGGATCTCCTGGGCTTCTCCATGGGATTTTCCCTCTCCCTGGGACAGCATTCCCGGAGAAGCTGTGGCTGCCCCTGGATCCCTGGCAGTGTCCAAGGCCAGGCTGGACAGGGCTTGGAGCAGCCTGGGATAGGGGGAGGTGTCAGGGTTGGAATGGGATGGGATTTAAGGGCCCTTCCCACCCAAACCATTCCAGGATTTGGGAAGGGCTGAGGGTGGAAAAGGAGGAGAAGATGGGATGGGGGAAATGTTTTTCCCTGGCATTTTTGAGGGAACTTTGGGAGCTTTCCTCCTAAACATGGATGGGGAAATATTTGGAGACTCCACGGGGATGGAGACACCTGAGCAGGGATGGACCGGGGGTGAGGTCCCGATCGGAGAGCCCTGGAGGGGCTGGAGCGTGTCCAGGGCAGGGAACAGAGCTGGGAAGGGACTGAGCCCCAGGAGCGGCTGAGGGAGCTGGGAAAGGGCTCAGCCTGGAGAAAAGGAGGCTCCGGGGGGACCTTTCCCTCTCCAGAACTCCATGAAAGTGGGAGTTGGGATCTGCTCCCAGGAAACAAAGAAAGGATGAGAGGAAACAGCCTCAGGCTGTGCCAGGAATATTGGGATGTTTGATTGGATATTGGGAACAATTCCTGCCTGGAAAGGGATGCAAAGGGTTGGAATAGGCAGGGGTGGAGTCCCCATCCCTGGCGAGATTTAAAACCCCATGGATGTGGATGTGGACATGAGTCAGTGCTGGGAATGCTTGGACTCCATGACCTTGGGGAGCTTTTACAACCTCAGCCTTCCCACAATTCTCTGATCCCTCATGGACTGATCCACCATGGACTCCCCCACACCATGGACACCATTCCCACCATGGGCACCATTCCCACCACACCATGGACACCATTGCCACCATGGACACCATTGCCACCACACCATGGGCACCATTCCCAGCACACCATGGACACCATTCCCAGCACGGACACCATTCCCACCACACCATGGACACCATTCCCACCAAACCATGGGCACCATTCCCACCACACCATGGACACCATTCCCACCATGGGCACCATTCCCACCACACCACAGCACCATTCCCACCATGCACACCATTCCCACCATGGACACCATTCCCACCACACCATGGACACCATTCCCACCACACCAGGGCACCATTCCCACCACACCATGGACACCATTCCCACCACACCACGGGCACCATTCCCACCATGGACACCATTCCCACCATGGACACCATTCCCACCACACCATGGACACCATTCCCACCACACCATGGACACCATTCCCACCACACCATGGACACCATTCCCACCATGGACACCATTCCCACCACACCATGGACACCATTCCCACCACACCATGGACACCATTCCCACCACACCACAGCACCATTCCCACCATGGACACCATTCCCACCACACCATGGACACCATTCCCACCACACCACGGGCACCATTCCCACCATGGACACCATTGCCACCACACCATGGGCACCATTCCCAGCACGGACACCATTCCCACCACACCATGGACACCATTTCCACCATAGACACCATTCCCACCATGGACACCATTCCCACCACACCACGGACACCATTCCCACCATGGACACCATTCCCACCACACCATGGACACCATTCCCACCATGGACACCATTCCCACCATGGACACCATTCCCACCACACCATGGACACCATTCCCACCATGGACACCATTCCCACCATGGACACCATTCCCACCACACCTTGGACACCATTCCCACCAAACCATGGGCACCATTCCCACCACACCATGGACACCATTCCCACCATGGGCACCATTCCCACCACACCACAGCACCATTCCCACCATGGACACCATTCCCACCATGGACACCATTCCCACCACACCATGGACACCATTCCCAGCCGCTCACCGCGGATGATGGAGATGTTCCGGAGTGCCACGGAGCGTTCCCAATCCTTCAGCCGCAACTCCTCGGTGACGTTGCTGAGCAAGGCCAGCTCCAGCCTCAGCTGCAGCTCCATGGCCGCGTGCTCCGCCCGCAGCCGCCGCGTGTCCGTGCTGGCGTTCCCCAGGAGCCCCTGCAGGTCCCGGAGCCGGGAATGCTGCACGCGGACATCGTAGGAGAAGCTGCGGTTCATGGAATCCACGGCCCCACCCAGCGCCGCCACCTGCTCGCCCAGGGCCTCCAGGCGCCCTCCCAGGTGGCCCAGGAGCTGCTGGTGGTGCTCCAGGAGCAGCCGGGTGCCGTTCCCCTCCACGGAGAGCCGGGATATCTCCAGCTGGGCCGCGTCGCTCTGCTGCAGCAGGGAATCCCAGAGGCGCGACACGGATCGCTCCGTCTGGCCGGCCTGGCTCTGGAGGCTCCCCAGGAGCAGCTCCAGGCGCCGCAGCGACGCCGTCAGCAGCAGCAGCGAGTCCGAGTGGTTCTGCAGGAGGTCCTGGAGCCTCCACAGGTGCTCCAGGAGGTCTCCCTTGGGAAGGGGGAGCTGCAGCTGGAGCTCCCGGAAGGTCTCGTTGAGCCGGTGGACTTTTCCCAGCAGCGCCTTCAGCTCCTCAGGAGATGGCTGGGGCCGGGACACTGGGATGGAGGAGAGCGGTGGGAAGTCGGGAAGAAGCCCTCGGATGTGGGAGCCTCCCGAGAGGTGAGGATCCGTCCCGTCCCCAGGAAAACCGGGACAGCCTCTGGTTCTTCAGCGCCCGGAGATGGAATTCCCACCCCAACCCCCAAAAGGTTCAGCCCTTCCTGGAACACAAGGCTGGAGGAGGAGGTTGGGTGCTGGAGAATCCTGGGAGGCTTTGGGTGGGAAAGGACCTTAAATCCCAACCTGTCCCAACCCCAACACCTGCCACGATCCCAGGGGGATCCAAGCCCCAATGTCTGACCCAGCCTCGGGCACTCCCAGGGATCCAGGGGCAGCCACAGCTTCCCTGGGAATTGCAGCCCAGCCGGGAATTCCTAATTCCCAAGATCCCAGCCCAAGCTCCCCTTTCCCAGTGGGAAGCCATTCCCTGTGTCCTGCCCCTCCAGCCCTCAGCCCCAGTCCCTCTCCAGCTCTCCTGGAGCCCCTTCAGCCTCAGGAAGGGCTCCAAGGATTCTCTGGATCCTTAAATCCCTTGGAGCCGCATCCTGTGGGATTTGTCAAAAACCAGAACCCCAGCCTGGAGCCATCCCAGCAGCTCCAGAGGATCCCAGAACGGTTTGGGTGGGAAGGGCCCTCAAATCCCATCCCATTCCCACCCCAACACCTTCCTCTATCCCAGGCTGCTCCAATCCCATCCAACCTTGCCTTGGACACTCCCAGGGACACTGCACCGATGGAGATGTCCCCGGAAGGTGTCACCTGCCTTGGGAAGGAAAACCAAGGCCCTGGGATTTTCCAGGTGGTTCCCGATGTTCTGGAGCTCTGCCAGAGCCTGTCTGCTGGGAGCATCCGCTTTTCCTTGCTCTGAACACACCCAATCCCGGCTTCTTCCCACCCGGAGCTTTGGATTCGAGTGTTTACAGCCAGGTTTCCTTCTGGATGCAGATCCTGGATCTGAACTCAGCCCTGGCTCCCAGATCTCCTCAGCGCTGGGTGTGGTTTGCCGGCAGCTTCCAAGAACCACATCCCCAAATCCAGGGCTGCCAGGGCTCTTCCCGAGGGAAAAACCCAACCCAGCTCCAGAGTGTGCATGGCCGAGGGCTCTTCCCGAGGGACAAACCCAACCCAGCTCCGGAGTGTCCATGGCCGAGGGTTCTTCCCGAGGGACAAACCCAACCCAGCTCCGGAGTGTGCATGGCCGAGGGCTCTTCCCGAGGGACAAACCCATCCCAGCTCCAGAGTGTGCATGGCCGAGGGCTGCCAGGGCTCTTCCCAAGGGAGGAAACCAGCCCCAGCTCCAGAGCATTCACATTTCCCATCCTGAGGCTTCCAGGGCTCTTCCCGAGGGGGGAAACCCATCCCAGCTCCAGAGGATCCATATCCCACATCCCAGGGCTCTTCCCAAGGATTAAACCCACCCCAGCTCCAGAGGATCCACATCTCCCATCCCGAGGCTGCCAGGGCTCTTCCCAAGGGAGGAAACCCACCCTGGCTCCAGAGGATCCACATCCCACATCCCACGGCTCTTCCCAAGGATTAAACCCATCCCAGCTCCGGAGTGTCCATATCCCACATCCCGGAGCTGCCAGGGCTCTTCTCCAGGGACAAACCCATCCCAGCTCCGGAGCATCCACATCCCACATCCCAGGGTTCCAGGGCTCTTCCTGAGGGAGAAACCTAATCCAGCTCCAGCACATCCACTTCTTCCATCCCAGATGTGCTGGGGCCCTTCCCAAGGGAGAAACTCATCCCAGCCCCGGGGTATCCAAATCCAGGGAATGTCAGCGCTCTTCCTGAGGGAGAAACCCATCCCAGCCCCAGGGTATCCACATCCAGGGAATGTCAGCGCTCTTCCTGAGATAGAAACCCATCCCAGCTCTGGGGTATCCATATCCAGGGAATGCCGGGGCCCTTCCCAAGATGGGAAACCCATCCCAGTTCTGGGGTATCCAAATCCAGGGAATGTCAGGACTCTTCCTGAGGGAGGAAATCCATCCCAGCCCCGGGGTATCCATATCTCACATCCCCGAGTTCCATGGCTGTTTTTAAGAGAGGAAACCCATCCCAGCTCCAGAGGATCCACATCCAAGGGCTGCCAGGGCTCTCTTCCCAAAGGAGGAAACCCATCCCAGCTCTGGTGCATCCACATGTCCCATCTTGGGGCTGCCAGGGCTCTTCCCCAGGGACAAACCCACCCCAGCTCTGGAGCATCCATATCCAAGGGCTGCCAGGGCTCTTCCCGAAGGAGGAAACCCATCCCAGCTCCAGAGGATCCACATCTCACATCCCGGAGCTGCCAGGGCTCTTCCCCAGGGACAAACCCATCCTGGCTCTGGAGTATCCCTATCCAAGGGCTGCCAGGGCACTTCCCGAGGGAGGAAACCCATCCCAGCTCCGGAGTGTCCATATCCCACATCCCGGGGCCATCAGGGCTCTTCCCCAGGGACAAACCCATCCCAGCTCTGGAGCATCCATATCCGAGGGCTGCCAGGGCTCTCTTCCCAAAGGAGTAAACCCATCCCAGCTCCGGAGTGTCCGTATCCCACACCCCAGGGTTCCAGGGCTCTTCCCAAGCTCTTCCCAAGGGAGGAACCCCACCCTGGCACAGGACCATCCACATCTCCCATCCCAGGGGTTTTACCCAAGGAAGGAAACCCACCCGGACTCGGAATCGTCCCCATCCCAGGGCTCTTCCCAGGGGAAGAAACTCGTCCTGGCTCAGGAGCATCTGCATCCCAAATCCTGCATCCCGCATTCCGGGGCCATCGGGAATCCCGAGGCAATAAACCTACCCCAGCTCCCGATCATCCACATCTCATGGTTCTCCCCAAGGGAGAAATCCCACCCCAACTCCAGATCATCCACATCCTGAGGTTCTTCCCAAGGGAGAAATCCCACCCCAGCTCCGGAGCATCCACATCCCTCGGCTCTTCCCAAGGGAGAAATCCCACCCCAGCTCCAGATCATCCACATCCCATGGTTCTTCCCAAGGGAGAAATCCCACCCCAGCTCCGGATCATCCACATCCCTCGGCTCTTCCCAAGGGAGAAATCCCACCCCAGCTCCAGATCATCCACATCCCATGGTTCTTCCCAAAGGAGAAATCCCACCCCAGCTCCAGATCATCCACATCTCATGGTTCTTCCCAAAGGAGAAATCCCACCCCAGCTCCGGAGCATCCACATCCCGAGGTTCTTCCCAAAGGAGAAATCCCACCCCAGCTCCGGAGCATCCACATCCCAAGGTTCTTCCCAAGGGAGAAATCCCACCCCAGCTCCGGAGCATCCACATCCCGAGGTTCTTCCCAAGGGAGAAATCCCACCCCAGCTCCCGATCATCCACATCCCATGGTTCTTCCCAAAGGAGAAATCCCACCCCAGCTCTGGATCATCCACATCCCGAGGTTCTTCCCAAGGGAGAAATCCCACCCCAGCTCCAGATCATCCACATCCCATGGTTCTTCCCAAGGGAGAAATCCCACCCCAGCTCTGGATCATCCACATCCCGAGGTTCTTCCCAAGGGAGAAATCCCACCCCAGCTCCAGATCATCCACATCCCTCATCCCGAGGTTCTTCCCAAGGGAGAAATCCCACCCCAGCTCCAGATCATCCACATCCCATGGTTCTTCCCAAAGGAGAAATCCCACCCCAGCTCCGGAGCATCCACATCCCGAGGCACTTCCCAAGGGAGAAATCCCACCCCAGCTCCGGAGCATCCACATCCCGAGGTTCTTCCCAAAGGAGAAATCCCACCCCAGCTCTGGATCATCCACATCCCGAGGTTCTTCCCAAGGGAGAAATCCCACCCCAGCTCCGGAGCATCCACATCCCTCATCCCGAGGCTCTTCCCAAGGGAGAAATCCCACCCCAGCTCCGGATCATCCACATCCCGAGGCACTTCCCAAGGGAGAAATCCCACCCCAGCTCTGGATCATCCACATCCCGAGGTTCTTCCCAAGGGAGAAATCCCACCCCAGCTCCGGAGCAGCCTTCCCCCCACATCCGTATCCCAGCTGGCCGAGAATTCCTAACCCCAACCTTTCCTGGCCCTGCACCAGCTCCCGGAATTACAAGCCGGGATTTGCAGAGGAAACCCGGGAATTTGAGGAGCACGTCCTGCTCTCAGCAGCTCCTCCAGTAACACCCAGTAAATCCCAGTCCCGAATCCCAGCGCCCCAGTGCATCCCAAAAATGTTGTTCCAGGCAGGGCAATATCAGGCAAGGGAATATTCCCCAGCCTCGGGCTGGGAGAATCCGAGCCAAGCCCACAAAAATAATGAGAATTGGCATTTTTTCCTTAAATAAAACCAATGATTCCCATTGTTCTTTGGGCCTGGGATGGAGCAGAGCTGGGCTGGCAGCTCAGCCCCGAGATTCCATGGAGGAGAAATGGAATGGAGCCATTTGGATGGAATGAGCATCCCGGGAGTGAGGAGAGGGCGGGAGGGGACACGGACAGGCCGAGGGCTCATGGACAGCCAGGGTCAGGGACACTGGGAGCACTGGGAGCACTGGGAAAGGGACTGGGAAAGGGGAATGGAGCATCTTACGGAATCCTGGAATGGTTTGGGTGGGAAGGGGCAGGGAATCTCATCCCAATCCAAAGACATCCCGCGATCCCAGGGGGATCCAAATCCATCCTGGGGCGCTCCCAGGGATCCAGAGGCAGCCACAGCTTCCCTGGGAATTGCAGCCCAGCTGGGAATTCCTGATTCCCAAGATCCCAGCCCAAGCTCCCCTTTCCCAGTGGGAAGCCATTCCCTGTGTCCCATCCCTTTTCCCAAATCCCTCTCCAGCTCTCCTGGAGCCCCTGGAAAGCTCTGGAAAAGTCTCCGAGGATTCCCTGGAGCTCAGGGCTTTCCTTGGAGCTGCACCCCACGGGATTTGCCTGCTGGGACACAGAACCCCAGCCTGGAGCCATCCCAGCAGCTCCATGGGATCCCAAAAACCTGGAAAGGTTTGGGTGGGAAGGGCCCTCAAATCCCATCCCATTCCAACCCCAACACCTTCCCCTATCCCAGGCTGCTCCAATCCCCTCCAACCTGGAATGAGGTTTTTCCAGGGTCTGGAAATGTCTTTACAATCCCTGTTCGTGAATCCCATGGGTTGTCCCAGAATTCCTGCCACTCCCAGGTGCTTCCTTGGATTTTCGGCACCGACCCTTTTCCCAACCTCTTTTCCAAGGGAGAACACCTGCCCCATCCAGATCCCCAACAATTTCTGGCCAAATCCACCCCAAAGCATTCCAGGGCCAGGCCGGACAGGGCTTGGAGCAGCCTGGGATAGTGGAAATTGTCCCTGCGGAATCAGAGACCCTTCCCACCTGAACCCCTCCATGACCCCACGTTTCCCTTCCCCTTGGACAGGAGATGAAGCTGGAGAGAATTCCCAGCTCCGTGTCTGTCTCCAGGAGCCCAAAATGGGATTTTCCACGGGAAATCCGAGCCCTCCGGCATTCAAGGCGTCCGTGAGCATTCCTGGTTTTCCAAGCTCCAGCACCTGAACCTGCGGCTGTCTCCCAGCATTCCCAGCTGGATGTGAGCCTTTATCCCACACCATCCCAAGCCTGCGGTTTTCCAGCTGGGATAAACCCTCTGGACACCCCCAGCTCCAAATTCCAGCACTCGGCTTCATCCAAATCCCGAGGTTTGGCTCCAAATTCCAGACCTCCAGAAAGCCACAACCACGGAGACGATTTCCCTGATTTCCCTCTTCCCTGCGCCTCCCTTTCCCGAGATTCCGGGCGACAGCCTGGGGGGTGAATTGGCTTTCCCGGGGTTTTCCTGGAGTCCCGCCAGTCCCGCCGCTCCGGGAGGTGGGAATCGGAAGATTCCCGGGGCCAGAGGTTGTTGTTGTTGTTATTCCTGGAGCTGCAGCCCAGCCCGGGGCCGGAGCTTGTCCCGAATCCATGGCATCCCTCGCTCCGGGATCCGCCGGCCAACAACAACATCCAAACAATGCGCGCCAAGGGATCGGTGGGAGAGGCCTCAGAATTCCAGCGAAACCTTCTCCGGCCTTTCCTGACCCTCGGAGGGCAGCGATTTGGGGATGGAAAAGGGGGAGTTTGTATCCCCTCCCGCCATGGATAGAGGGATAAACTCATGGGTGGGAATGAGCAGATCCATGGAGGGGACACTTCCCACCCATCGAGGGGGATCCTGGGATTGGGGATTAACCCGGGAAATTCCCAGATTCCTTCCAGGATGACCAGAGGGAGAACGAGCCCGAGGGGGCATGGATTCCATGGAATGTGCGTGCAGGGATGAGCTGGGTAATTCCCTAGGGGCTGGGGGGAATCACAGACATTCCCGAGGGGCTGTGCCATCCCCGCACTCCCCAAAATTCGGGAAAGGGGAGGCAGGAGCGCTGGGATGTGCCAGGATAATTCCTGACGGAGCCGGGGTTCATCCTTATCCCGGGAAATCTGCACTGGGAGCTCATGATGGGAACAACTCCAGCTCCGAGCACGGCGTTCCCAAACCTCTCCGGAGCCTCGGCATTCCCAGCACTCGATCCCCAAACCCTGCCGCAATTCCAGCCTTCCCGAGATCAAATCCAAACCTCTCCTGAGCCTCGGCATTCCCAGCACTCGATCCCCAAACCCTGCCGCAATTCCAGCCTTCCCGAGATCAAACCCAAACCTCTCCGGAGCCTCGGCATTCCCAGCACTCGATCCCCAAACCCTGCCGCAATTCCAGCCTTCCCGAGATCAAATCCAAACCTCTCCTGAGCCTCGGCATTCCCAGCACTCGATCCCCAAACCCTGCTGCAATTCCAGCCTTCCCGAGATCAAATCCAAACCTCTCCGGAGTCTTGGCATTCCCAGCACTCGATCCCCAAACCCTGCCGCAATTCCAGCCTTCCCGAGATCAAATCCAAACCTCTCCGGAGCCTCGGCATTCCCAGCACTCGATCCCCAAACCCTGCCGCAATTCCAGCCTTCCCGAGATCCAATCCAAACCTCTCCGGAGCCTCGGCATTCCCAGCACTCGATCCCCAAACCCTGCTGCAATTCCAGCCTTCCCGAGATCAAATCCAAACCTCTCCGGAGCCTCGGCATTCCCAGCACTTCATCCCCAAACCCTGCTGCAATTCCAGCCTTCCCGAGATCAAATCCAAACCTCTCCGGAGTCTTGGCATTCCCAGCACTCGATCCCCAAACCCTGCGGCAATTCCAGCCTTCCCGAGATCAAATCCAAACCTCCCAAACCTCTCCGGAGCCTCGGCATTCCCAGCACTCGATCCCCAAACCCTGCTGCAATTCCAGCCTTCCCGAGATCCAATCCAAACCTCTCCGGAGCCTCGGCATTCCCAGCACTCGATCCCCAAACCCTGCTGCAATTCCAGCCTTCCCGAGATCAAATCCAAACCTCTCCGGAGCCTCGGCATTCCCTGCACTCGATCCCCAAACCCTGCCGCAATTCCAGCCTTCCCGAGATCAAACCCAAACCTCTCCGGAGCCTCGGCATTCCCAGCACTCGATCCCCAAACCCTGCCGCAATTCCAGCCTTCCCGAGATCAAATCCAAACCTCTCCGGAGTCTTGGCATTCCCAGCACTTGATCCCCAAACCCTGCTGCAATTCCAGCCTTCCCGAGATCAAATCCAAACCTCCCAAACCTCTCCGGAGTCTTGGCATTCCCAGCACTTGATCCCCAAACCCTGCCGCAATTCCAGCCTTCCCGAGATCAAACCCAAACCTCTCCAGATATTCCATCGGAACCGGAACAGACTCATGCTCCTGATCCCAAGGAGCTCCAAGCTCCTTGGAGCCCTGCTGGATCCCAACTTTTCCCACCCTGGATGGCCTGGAAAACCCTCCCGAGCGGGAATTCCGAGCCCACGGACGCTCCTGGCTCCGGGAGCATCCCGAGAGGATCCGGCCCAGCCTCACCTGCCAGGATGAACACTCCGACCAGGATGAGGAGCACGAGGAGGTAAAGTCCTGCCACGGAATATTTCAGCGCCGCCACGGAGCCCATCCGCCCACAGCACCCGGAGACCTTCGTCCTGCGGCCGGGATCTGCGGGATGGAGCGGGACAGGGGTTCATGGAGGCCTTGGAATGCTGCGGAACGGTTGGGATCATCCCTGGCAGGGTGGGGAGGTGCAGGGGCACCATCCCTGGAGTGTCCAGGGGAAGGTTGGGTGGGATTGGGGCAATCTGGGATAGGGGAAGGGGTTGGGGTTGGAATGGGATGGGATTGAAGGGTCCTTCCCACCCAAACCATTCCGGGATCCTCTGGAGCTGCTGGGATGGCTCCAGGCTGGGATTTTAGACAAATCCCGTGGGATGCAGCTCCAAGGAAAGCCCTGAGCTCCAGGGAATCCTCGGAGCTTTTTCCAGAGCTTTCCAGAGGCTCCAGGAGAGCTGGAGAGGGATTTGGGAAAAGGGCTGGGACACAGGGAATGGCTTCCCACTGGGAAAGGGGAGCTTGGGCTGGGATCTTGGGAATTAGGAATTCCCGGCTGGGCTGCAATTCCCAAGAGAGGGGCTGGGCTGGAGTTCCCATCCATGGAGTTAAGCTCAGATCCCTGCGGGATCGAGCTGCTCCTTGGAATTCCGGAGACGGAACCGATGCACTGGGGGGTCCCAGCATTCCAGGGACTCTTCCCACGGCACCCTTGTCCTTCCCGAGCCCCATGGACACCCCATGGCTGTCCCCGCGTGTCCATCCCGGGCACTCAGGGCCGTTCGGAAAAGCCTCCAGCCGGGAAAGGGTTACAGCGGGCAGATCCCGAAACTCCCGAAGCTCGGGAATTCGCTCCGGGATGGAGCGTGGGCGAACCCGAGGGAACCCGGGACGCCCCAGCCCCGGTGGCACCGGGATGCTCCTCCGGACCTCATCCCCCGCTGCCATCCCAGAATGAATCCCCGGGCTCCGGGATGGGCACAGCCGCGATGTTTTCCTGCCGCCCGCACTTCCAGCGGCTCCCCGGAGGCTCCGGGCGGAGCTGGCGCCGCGCCCCGATCCACCCACTCCCCTTCCCGGCCCTTGGAAGCGCCTCGGGCCGGCGGGGCTTGCACAGGGAAAGGCTCCGGCCGGGATCCAAGGAAAAGCGAACATTTCCTGCCCCTGCCCAGGCTCCAGGGAGCGGAGCCGCGACCCGCCCGCAAATCGCGATGCGGGAGGAGGAAAAACTTCCCCCAAAACCCTGGAAAAGGTCCGGGGATGCTGTTCCTGGGCGAGAGGAAAGCGTGGACGCCTCTCCCGATGGATCCTCGGCCCCAGGGATTTTTTTCCATGAATCCAGGCGGGATCTGGGCGGTCCCAGCCTCAGGGATGGCTTTGCTCCTGCCCTTCCCCAAAAACCTCGCTCCAGAGTCCTCTCCCGCGGGAATGGAGCTCCCTGCGGGGTCGGCCCCTCGCTGGGATGAGTTATGGATGCGCCCTGAGAATCCCGGGCGGCTTCCCACAGAATTCCCAACGCCGGGAGGAGCCGCCAGCCCTTCCCAGTGCAAGGGATGTGCTGGGATTTTTCTGGGATCGGTCCCGGAGGGCTCCAGCTTTTCCCTCCAGGCTTTTCCAGCTGTTTGCCGCTGGAAAAGGATGGGAAGAGCGGGATCTGCCCCTCTCGTCCCTGCGGGAAGCTGGGAAGAGGCGGGAGCAGGGATATGCACCGTGAGGAGTGGGATCAGCACCCAGGGATCTCCTGGAAGGGAAATTCCCCCTCGGGATCAGAGCTGTTCCTGTCCCGGGGTGGGAGACCCCCACAGCTCCCCTTGGAATCTCCCCCGTGAGCCCCGAGCGTCCCGCGGCATTCCCAGAAGGAATTTATCCGGAGTTGGATGTTCCCAGCTCAGTCAGTGCCTCCCCACCCTCCCAGCCGGGAATTCCTAATTCCCAAGATCCCAGCCCAAGCTCCCCTTTCCCAGTGGAAAGCCATTCCCTGTGTCCCATCCCTTTTCCCAAATCCCTCTCCAGCTCTCCTGGAGCCCCTGGAAAGCTCTGGAAAAGGCTCCGAGGATTCCCTGGATCCTTCCCTTCTCCAGCTGAGCATTCCCAGCTCTCCCAGCCTGAGATTGGATCCATCCCCACCCCAGCTCCTCTCCGGGAAGGAGTTTTGGGAACGAGGGGATTCACTTGGAATCTCGGGACTCAGCGATGGGTGTCGCCTTTCCCTCCCTTTTCCGTCCCCACCTTCCCTAAAAATGCCTCTGAAGGGACTCTGAGTGTCCTCGATCCCAGAATCCCAAAATGGTTTGGGTGGGAAGGGACCTTCAATCCCATCCCATTCCATGGGCAGGGACACCTCCCAATATCCCAGGGTGCTCCAATCTTTCCTTGGACACTCCCAGGGATCCAGGGGCAGCCACAGCACTTCTCTGGGAATTCCATTCCCCAGGACACAGGCTGGTGCCGAATCCATCCCCATTCCCAGGGCAGGGAATCCTGCCTGGCACCGGAGCTGAGCACGGAGCTCATTCCAGACCCTTCCGCCCGTGCGGAGCCAAATCCAGAGCTCCTTCCCGAGCACTCCGAGCTCCCGGGAGCTCTCCACGCTCCCAATTCCCCCCGTGGATCCAGAGATGGATCCAGAGATGGATCCGGACGTGGATCCCGAGGCGGATCCGCCCTCACCGTCCTCGCAGAGGTTCAGCTTGGAAAGGCTCCTTCCCTCGAAGGGCTCCTCCAGGACGGATCCGTTCTCCCGCTCCGAGAAGGTGTGGAGGTACATGGCCTTGTTCTCCATCCTGCCGGAGCTGGGGGGAAAAACGGGAATGTCAGACGGGCTCGGGGGCTTGGGGTATCCCAATGGATCCCGGCTGATCCCTGCCTGGCTCTGGCACCGGGATCCCAATGTCAGACACGGAACTGCTCCGAGGGCCGGGAGAGCTGGGAATGCTCAGCTGGAGAAGGGAAGGATCCAGGGAATGCTCGGAGCCTTTTCCAGAGCTTTCCAGGGGCGCCAGGAGAGCTGGAGAGGGATTTGGGAAAAGGGATGGAACACAGGGAATGGCTTCCCAGTGGGAAAGGGGAGCTTGGGCTGGGATCTTGGGAATTAGGAATTCCTGGCGGGGCTGCAATTCCCAGGGAAGCTGTGGCTGTCCCTGGATCCCTGGGAGTGCCCAAGGAAAGGTCGGACGCGGTTTGGAGCAGGGAACAGATCCATGGAATCTGTTTTCCCTGGGATTGTTGTGCCTCTGACACCACTGGAGTTCTCCGCTCCCAGCCCCCAGTCCCAGTTCCGAGGGAAACATCATCCAGGAATTCCTGAGGACAGGAGGATCCCCGCGGGACTGGGGATGAGGGAATTGGGGCAGGAGCATCCCGGGGGCACCGGGACAGGATTCGGGGTAGGAGCATCCCGGGGGAACCACGGCAGGAACACCGCCGGGAATTCGGGGCAGGAGCATCCCCCAGGGAAATCGGGACAGGGAACCGGGGCAGGAAACGGCGGTGCCGGGACAGGAGCATCCCGTGAGGAGAACCGGGACAAGGACAGGGGGAACCGGGACAGAGGATTCGGGACAGGACCATTCCCGGGAGAACCGGGACAGAGGATTCGGGCCCGGACCATTCCCGGGAAAACCGGGACAGAGGATTCGGGCCCGGACCAACCCCGGCAGAACCGGGACAGAGGAATTCGGGCCAGGACCATTCCCGGGAGAACCGGGACAGATGATTCGGGACCGGACCATTCCCGGCAGAACCGGGACAGAGGATTCGGGACCGGACCATCCCACAGGGAACCGGGACAGAGGATTCGGGACCGGACCATCCCACAGGGAACCGGGACAGAGGAATTCGGGCCCGGACCATTCCCGGCAGAACCGGGACAGAGGAATTCGGGCCCGGACCATCCCCGGCAGAACCGGGCCCGGAGCAGGTCCCTCCCGGCCGCTGCCCGGGGTCCCTCAGCCGCGCTCCCCTCCCTGTCCCCCGTCCGCACTCACCCGCGCTTCCCGCGGCCTCTGCCCGGGATTCCCCTCAGTCCCCGGGCTGTGTCCCGGCGGTGGCCGGGCCGGGGGCCCGCGGCCAGCGGGGGGACCCCCCGGGCTGAGCGGCGGCTCCGCGGGGGCGCGGAGGGGCCCGGCAGCCGCCCATGGGTGGGGGGTCCCGGCTGGGGTGCGGGGCTGGGGCCGGGAGCGGGGCCCGCCCGGACCGGGGACTTTTGTAGGCGGGGAACGGCAACGGGGCCGGGCCGCCCCCGCCCCCTCCCGCCCCCTCCCGCCCGCCGGGGCCGCCCCCGCCGCTCCAGCGCCCGCCCCGGGCCCGCCGGGAGGGACCGGGAATGGAGCGTCCGGCGGGAAAAACGGGGATGGAGCAGCCCCCGGGAGAGCGACCGGGATGGGAGGGACCGGGACGGGAAAAGCTCCGGGAAAAACGGGGCTGGAGCATCTCCCGGGATAGGGACCGAGATGGGAGGGAGCGGGATGGGAAAAGCTCCGGGAAAAACGGGGCTGAAGCGTCACCCGGGATAGGGACCGGGATGGGAGGGACTGGGCAGGAGAATCTGCCGGGACAAACGGAGCAGGAGCGCCTCCCGGGATAGGGACCGGGATGGGAGGGACCGGGAGAGGAGAAGCTCCCGGGAGAAACGTGCGGAAACATCTCTCGGGGGTACCGGGATAGGAGGGGCCGGGCAGGAGAATCTGCCGGGACAAAGGGGGCAGAAACATCTCCCGGGGGTATCGGGATAGGAGGGACAGGGGATGGAGCGTCCGGCGGGAAAAACGGGGCCGGAGCGTCCCCCTGGATAGCGACCGGGATAGGAGGGACCGGGAATGGAGCGTCCCGCGGGAGAAATGGGGCTGGAGCAGCTCCCGGGATAGGGACCGAGATGGGAGGGAGCGGGATGGGAAAAGCTCCGGGAAAAACGGGGCTGGAGCATCTCCCGGGATAGGGACCGGGCAGGAGAAGGTCAGGGACAAACGGGGCAGGAGCTTCCCTCGGGAGAGGAACTGGGATAGGAGAAGCTCCCGGGAGAAACGTGCAGAAACATCTCCCGGGGGTACCGGGATAGGAGGGACCGGGGATGGAGCGTGCCGCGGGACAAATGGGGCTGGAGCGTTTCCCGGGGTAGGGACCGGGCAGGAGAAGCTCCGGGACAAACGGGGCAGGAGTGCCTCCCGGGATAGGGACCGGGATGGGAGGGACCGGGATGGGAAAAGCTCCGGGAAAAACGGGGCTGGAGCGTCCCCCAGGGATAGCGACCGGGACAGCAGGGACCGGGAATGGAGCGTCCCGCGGGAGAAACGGGGCTGGAGCAGCCCCCGGGATAGGGACCGGGCAGGAGAAGGTCCGGGACAAACGGGGCAGGAGCTTCCCCCGGGATAGGGACCGGGATAGGAGAAGCTCCCGGGAGAAACGTGCAGAAACATCTCCCGGGGGTATCGGGATAGGAGGGACGGGGGGTGGAGCGTGCAGCGGGAAAAACGGGGCTGGAGCAGCCCTCGGCATAGGGACCGGGCAGGAGAAGCTCCGGGACAAATGGGGCTGGAGCAGCCCCCGGGACAGGGACCGGGATAGGAGGGACTGGGCAGGAGAATCTGCCAGGACAAAGGGGGCAGGAGCGCCTCCCGGGATAGGGACCAGGATGGGAGGGACCGGGAGAGGAGAAGCTCCCGGGAGAAACGTGCGGAAACATCTCCCGGGGGTACCGGGATAGGAGGGGCCGGGCAGGAGAATCTGCCGGGACAAAGGGGGCAGAAACATCTCCCGGGGGTATCGGGATAGGAGGGACAGGGGATGGAGCGTCCGGCGGGAAAAACGGGGCCGGAGCGTCCCCCTGGATAGCGACCGGGATAGGAGGGATCGGGGATGGAGCGTCCCGCGGGAGAAACGGGGCTGGAGCGTCCCCCGGGATAGGGACCGGGACAGGAGGGACCGGGCAGGAGAAGCTCCGGGACAAACGGGGCAGGAGCAGCCCCCGGGACAGGGACCGGGATGGGAAAAGCTCCGGGAAAAACGGGGCTGGAGCAGCCCCCGGGACAGGGACCGGGATGGGAGGGACAGGGATATGAGAAGCTCCCGGGAGAAACGTGCAGAAACATCTCCCGGGGGTACCGGGATAGGAGGGACAGGGGATGGAGCGTGCCGCGGGAAAAGCGGGGCTGGATCGTCCTCCGGCATAGGGACCGGGATAGGAGAAGCTCCAGGGAGAAACGTGTCAGAAACATCTCCCGGGGGTATCGGGAGAGGGGAAAACGGGATTGGAGCGTTGCCTGGGGGTAGCGGGGCTGAAGCATCCCCCGGGAGAAACGGGACAGGAGCATCTCGCGGGGATTCGGGGCAGGAGCATCTCCCGGGAGAAACGGGATAGGGGAAAACGGGACAGGAGCATCCCTGGGAATGCGGGGCTGGAGAGTCTCCTGGGAGAACCGGGGCAGGAGCATCCCCCGGGAAATCAGGTCATGGACAGGGGGAACCGGGGCAGGAATATTCCCGGGTGAACCGGGAGAGGGGAACCGGGGCAGGAATATTCCCGGGAAAACCGGGAGAGGGGAATCGGGGCTGGAATATTCCCGGGAAAACCGGGAGAGAGGCAGAACCGGGGCTGGAATATTCCCGGGGGAACCGGGAGAGGGGAATCGGGGCTGGAATATTCCCGGGAAAACCGGGAGAGGGGAATCGGGGCTGGAATATTCCCGGGGGGAGCAGAGCGCGCTCCTTGAAAAAGGGCGGAGTTTTCCCTGGAATTCCTGCCCCGGGGGGAGGAGGTGGATTCGGGTCCCGGCTCCGGGGGATTTCCATCCTTCCACTCGCGTGCCCGAGCATCCAAAAGCCCGGGGAAGGGGAGAGGAGCCGCTGCATCGCCAGGGAAACTGAGGCAGGGAGCGCCGGAGGGAACGTCTGGGATGATCCCAAACTCTTGGGCCTTGGCCCTGCGGGAGCAGGGAATGTGAATCCAGGATGAAGGGAAGGGCCCGGATTTGAATTTTCTCCGAGAAAGGCCTAAAGGGGAAATATTTCCTTGGATTTCGGGAGATTTCGGCGGAATGGAGCTCTGCGGCTTTTCCGCCTCCTCCTCATCCATGGATTTGCTCCGGGACGGATCCGGCTTGGATTCCCTTCCCGAACCATTCCAGGCTGTGACAATTCCAGGAGGAATTTCTCTTTCCAGGCTTTTCCCGGTGATGTTTTCCTGCAGGAATCTGTCCCCAAGCCGATTCCGATGGTGTTTTTCATGGAAAACCTCACAGGCGGGCGCTGCGCAGGCATTCCCAGGAGTTTTCGGACGGAATTTGGGTCCTGGATAAAACAATTCCTGTCCGTGATCTCCCCCCCAGCTCTGCCAGCCCCGCGCTGGGATCGGGAGCGATCTCCCGGCGCAGATCGCACCCCGGCAGGGAATGGATGCGATCCCGGGCAGGAATTCCTGCCTGCGGGAGCTCCCAGGGATGCGATCCCCGAGCTCTTGGTGCCCTCTAAAGGACTGGGCCGGGAGGAGCCGCGGGGCGATCCCCAGAATGGGAAAAACCCACGGAAAGGCCCCAAATTCCTCCCCTGGAATCGCAGATTTGAACTCGGAGCTGTCCGAGATCCAGAGGAGGATTTGGGATCATCCCTGAAGCCGAAAGGGAATTCGGGATCGGATCCTGGCCCTGCCTGTCCGGGGAGCCCTGAGATTCCACAGCTCCCATTAAAGATCCCAGACAATTCATAGATCCCTCGTGGGTTTGGTTTTTTTTTCATTTTCCTCCTCTTCCCTGCTTTTTTCCCAGTTTTTTCTTCCTCTTTTTGTCTTTTTCCCCGTTTTTTTCCCCCATTTTGTTGCCTCCATTGTCACTTTTCCATTCCTATCTCTCCTTCCTTCCTTCCTTCCTTCCTTTTCTTTTCTTTTCTTTTCTTTTCTTTTCTTTTCTTTTCTTTTCTTTTCTTTTCTTTTCTTTTTTCTTTTCTCTTTTCTTTTCTTTTCTTTTCTTTTCTTTTCTTTTCTTTTCTTTTCTTTTCTTTTCTTTTCTTTTCTTTTCTTTTCTTTTCTTTTCTTTTCTTTTCTTTTCTTTTCTTTTCTCTTTTCCGTGTGACATCACAGCCTCCTGTGACGTCAGAGCCCTTGGTGACATCAGAGCCCAGAGTGACATCAGAGTCCCTGTGACATCACAGCCTCCCTGTGACATCAGAGCTCGTGGTGACATCAGAGGCCCTGTGACGTCAGAGCCTCTGTGACATCAGAGCCTCTGTGACGTCAGATCCTTCTGTGATGTCAGAGCCCATGTAATAAAAATAAGAATTTAGAAAACAATTGAAAGAGATGAGGAATAAGAATTTTGAAATCCATAGAAGCAGAGTAATAAAAATGAGAATAAGAATTTAGAAAACCATTGAAGAAGAAGAGGATAAGAATGAGAATTAAAAAATATGTAGAAGAAGAATAGACAGAGTAGTGAGAATGAGGAGATTAAGAATAAGAAGAATAATTTAAAATTCCATAAATGAAGATAAAATCTAGGGAATAATTAAAATTAGTAAATAATTTCTATTTGTCACAAGCAGAGATGAAGCAGAGTAGTGAGAATAAGGAGATTGAGGATAAGAAGAATAATTTAGAATTCCATAAATGAAGATAAAATCTAGGGAATAAGTAAAATTAACAAATAATTTCTATGTGTTACAAGCTGTACATTTACATTGCAGTACAGGATATAAAACCGGGAATATTCAATAGGTTGGAGAGAACAGAGCTCAAATTCCTGAGGAATTTCTCTGTTTTCCAACAAAATCGGCGAGGCCCCGGAGCAGAGTCTGCAGCTTCCCTCTCTCCTCTCTCCTCTCCATGGATGGATTTCCCCTCAGCGCCCGAGAGAGCCCCGGGAGCGGCTGAGCCCCGCGGGAACCGGGAAAGGTTGGGATCGGGATCGGGATCGGGATCGGGATGGGGAAATGGGATGGGAGGGAAACGGGAAAGGTTGGGATCGGGATCGGGATCGGGAAATGGGATGGGAGGGAACCGGGAAAGGTTGGGATCGGGATCGGGATCGGGATCGGGAAATGGGATGGGAGGGAAACGGGAAAGGTTGGGATCGGGATCGGGATCGGGATCGGGAAATGGGATGGGAGGGAACCGGGAAAGGTTGGGATCGGGATCGGGATCGGGATCCGGAAATGGGATGGGAGGGAACCGGGAAAGGTTGGGATCGGGATCGGGATCGGGAAATGGGACGGGAGGGAACCGGGAAAGGTTGGGATCGGGATCGGGATCGGGATGGGGAAATGGGATGGGAGGGAAACGGGAAAGGTTGGGATCGGGATCAGGATCGGGAAATGGGATAGGAGGGAACTGGGAAAGGTTGGGATCGGGATCAGGATCGGGATCGGGAAATGGGATGGGAGGGAACCGGGAAAGGTTGGGATCGGGATCGGGATTGGGATCAGGAAATGGGATGGGAGGGAAACGTTGGGATCGGGATCGGGATCGGGAAATGGGATGGGAGGGAACGGGGAAAGGTTGGGATCGGGATCGGGAAATGGGATGGGAGGGAACCGGGAAAGGTTGGGATCGGGATCGGGATTGGGAAATGGGATGGGAGGGAACCGGGAAAGGTTGGGATCGGGATCAGGATCGGGATCGGGAAATGGGATGGGAGGGAACCGGGAAAGGTTGGGATCGGGATCGGGATTGGGAAATGGGATGGGAGGGAAACGGGAAAGGTTGGGATCGGGATCGGGATTGGGAAATGGGATGGGAGGGAACCGGGAAAGGTTGGGATCGGGATCGGGAAATGGGATGGGAGGGAACCGGGAAAGGTTGGGATCGGGATCGGGATCGGGATCGGGAAATGGGATGGGAGGGAACCGGGAAAGGTTGGGAACGGGATCGGGATCGGGATCGGGAAATGGGATGGGAGGGAACCAGGAAAGGTTGGGATCGGGACTGGGATTGGGATCGGGATCGGGATCGGGAAATGGGATGGGAGGGAACCGGGAAAGGTTGGGATCGGGATCGGGATCGGGATCGGGATCGGGATCGAGAAATGGGATGGGAGGGAAACGGGAAAGGTTGGGATCGGGATCGGGATTGGGAAATGGGATGGGAGGGAACCGGGAAAGGTTGGGATCGGGATCGGGATCGGGAAATGGGATGGGAGGGAACCGGGAAAGGCTGGGATCGGGATCAGGATCGGGATCGGGAAATGGGATGGGAGGGAACCGGGAAAGGTTGGGATCGGGATCGGGATCGGGAAATGGGATGGGAGGGGACCGGGAAAGGTTGGGATCGGGATCGGGATCGGGAAATGGGATGGGAGGGAAACGGGAAAGGTTGGGATCGGGATCAGGATCGGGAACGGGATCGGGAAATGGGATGGGAGGGAACCGGGAAAGGTTGGGATCGGGATCGGGATAGGGATCGGGATCGGGATCGGGATCGGGAAATGGGATGGGAGGGAACTGGGAAAGGTTGGGATCGGGATCGGGATCGGGAAATGGGATGGGAGGGAACCGGGAAAGGTTGGGATCGGGATTGGGATCAGGATCGGGATCGGGATCGGGATGGGGAAATGGGATGGGAGGGGGCCGGGAAAGGTTGGGATCGGGATCGGGATCGGGAAATGGGATGGGAGGGAAACGGGAAAGGTTGGGATCGGGATCGGGATCGGGATGGGGAAATGGGATGGGAGGGAACCGGGAAAGGTTGGGATCGGGATCGGGATCGGGAAATGGGATGGGAGGGAACCGGGAAAGGTTGGGATCGGGATCGGGATCGGGAAATGGGATGGGAGGGAAATGGGAAAGGTTGGGATCGGGATCGGGATCGGGATGGGGAAATGGGATGGGAGGGGACCGGGAAAGGTTGGGATCGGGATCGGGATCGGGAAATGGGATGGGAGGGAAACGGGAAAGGTTGGGATCGGGATCGGGATCGGGATGGGGAAATGGGATGGGAGGGAACCGGGAAAGGTTGGGATCGGGATCGGGATCGGGAAATGGGATGGGAGGGAAACGGGAAAGGTTGGGATCGGGATCGGGATCGGGATCGGGATCGGGATCGGGATCAGGATCGGGATCGGGATTGGGATGGGAGGGAACCGGGAAAGGTTGGGATCGGGATCGGGAAATGGGATGGGAGGGAACCGGGAAAGGTTGGGATCGGGATCGGGATCGGGATCAGGATCGGGATCGGGATCGGGATTGGGATGGGAGGGAACCGGGAAAGGTTGGGATTGGGATCGGGATTGGGATCTGCTCCCCGGGAATGGAATGGGATGGGATGGGATGGGATGGGATGGGATGAGAGGGAACAGCCTCCGGCTGTGCCGGGGCAGGCTCAGGTTGGATATTGGGACAGGAATTGGGGACTGGATTTGGGAACAGGAATTGGGGACTGGATTTTGGGGTCAGGATTTGGGGGATCAGGAATTGGGGTCAAGATTTGGGGGCAGGATTTGGGAGTCAGGATTTGAGGGAATTTAATCCATGGATATCCCTGGGAATGGCTGGGATAGGATAGGGAATGCTTGTGGGATTTGATCCATGCCCTGTGTTTTTGGGAATGGCTGGAATGGGATAGGGAATTCTGGGAAGGATCTGGTCCCTATTCTGTTTTCTGGGATGGGATCAGGAATGCTGGGAAGGGTCTGATCCCTGTTCTGTTTTCTGGGAATGGCTGCAGTGGGATCGGGAACATTTCGGGATCCAATCTGTGTCCTGTTTCCCTGGGAATGGCTGGAGTGGGACAGGGAATGTTTGAGGAGAGGTTAATCCGTGCTCTGTTTTCTGGGAATGGGACAGGGAATGCTGGGAAGGGTCTGATCCATGTTGTTTTCCAGGAAGGGCTGCAGTGGGACAGGGAATGTTTGTGGGATCTGATCCATGCTCTGTGTTTTTGGGAATGGCTGGAGTTGGATTGGGAATATTTATGGGATTTAATCCATGTCCTGTGTCCCTGGGAATGGCCGGGATGGGATCAGGAGTGTTGGGGGGGGTCGGGTCTAATCCATCCCAGAATTCCAGGTTTTTTTGGGATGTCCCAACTCTCACCCCCCGAACCGGCTCGGCCTCCCATTTTCCCCCAAAATCCCAGGAATTTCCCCGAGGGAAAAAAGTGAGGGATTTTTTTTTTTTTCCTGGGATTTGGGAGCTTTCCTTTCCCCAGGCTGCCACCTACCGCCGGGAAAAGGTGGGAACGGCGGATCCGGGAATTCTTTTTGGGAATTCCAAAGGCGACGGGGAGAAAATCCCCGCGGAGACAAACCGGGAATCGTTAATTAACGACGGGGAAAAAAAAAAAAAAATCCTAATTATTGTCCCTTCCTGATGACTCCGGTCTGATTCCACCTCGGGGGAAGCACCTGTGGATTTGGGAATTTGGGGTGAGGGTCGCATCCTGGGATTTGGGGTGATCCAATCCCATGGAATGGCTGGAGCTGAGCCGGGGGGAGTGGGATTGAGTGGAATTTTGGGAAAAGGTTCCTCATCCAGAGGCGGGAAGGGTTTTATTGAGGGAATGGAGGCGCCGGAATTCTCCAGAATTCCCGGGAAATGGGGACGAGATTCCGTGGGTTTTCCTGGGAAGATTCCCAGGCCCTTCGGAGCTGGGGATCGGAGCAAATCCCTGATCCTGGTGGATCACTTCTGTGATTCCCGTCTCCTTCCGGAATCTCCCTCCGTGCCGATTCCCGGGAATGTCAGAGCTCCAGGAAGGGATGGATCCATTCCCAAGGATCTCCGTTCCCATCCCTGATTCCCTCGGCAGGAATATCCAAGGATATTCCAACCCTTCCCACATTCCCAGGGCACTTCTGTAGGGAAAAACTCCGCTCCGAGTTTTATTGAGGAAATCAAGGAATTCTCCGGAATTCCGGGAGAAGGGGACGAGATTCCGTGGGTTTCCTGGGAAGATTCCCAGGCCCTACGGAGTCAGGAATTGGAGCGGGAATTCCCGGTTTTTCCATGGATTTTGGGGTGATTTTTCCCCGTCAGAAGAACACCTTTTCCAGGTAGGCGTTCAGGAAGATCCCGGTGGGATCGAGCTTCTCCCGGACGGCGCAGAATTCCGGGAACGCCGGATACATCTCCTCCAGGTCCTTCCGGGTGCAGCTGTGAGCCTGCGGGGAAACGGAGGAAATTCCCGGAGGAAATTCCCAGTTTTCTTGGTGGAAATTCCCGGTTCCCCGGTGGAAATTCCCGGTTTTTGGGTGGAAATTCCAGGTTTCCCATTGGAAATTCCTGGTTTTCTGGTGGAAATTCCTGGTTTTCAAAAGGAAATTCCTCGGTTTTGGGTGGAAATTCCAGGTTTCCCAGTGGAAATTCCTGGTTTTCTGGTGGAAATTCCTGGTTTTCAAAAGGAAATTCCTCGTTTTTGGGTGGAAATTCCAGGTTTCCCAGTGGAAATTCCTGGTTTTCCGCCAGAAATTCCCGGTTTCCCAGCGGAAATTCCCAGTTTCCTGGTGGAAATTCCCAGTTTCCCAGTGGAAATTCCCAGTATTCCAGTGGAAATTCCCGGTATTCCAGTGGAAATTCCCAGTTTTCCCAGTGGAAATTCCCAGTTTCCTGGTGGAAATTCCCAGTTTCCTGGTGGAAATTCCCGGTATTCCAGTGGAAATTCCCAGTTTTCCCAGTGGAAATTCCCGGTTTCCCAGTGGAAATTCCCAGTTTCCCGGTGGAAATTCCTGGTTTCCCAGTGGAAATTCCCAGTATTCCAGTGGAAATTCCTGGTTTCCCGGTGGAAATTCCCAGTTTCCCAGTGGAAATTCCCAGTTTTCCCGGTGGAAATTCCCGGCTTTCCTGATGGAAATTCCCAATTTTCTGGCAGAAATTCCCGGTATTCCAGTGGAAATTCCTGGTTTCCCAGTGGAAATTCCCAGTTTCCCAGTGGAAATTCCTGGTTTCCCGGTGGAAATTCCCAGATTTCTGGTGGAAATTCCCAGTTTTCCGGAGGAAATTCCCATTTTCCCGGCGGAAATTCCCGTTTTTCCAATACCTTGGCCCAGTGGGGTCTCCCGCCGTGTCTCCTCATGATTCCCTCGTAGGTCAGCCAATAGTCGAGCCTGGGAATGTCCTTCCCGTAGGGCCTGGGGATGAGCGGGAATGGGATCGGGAATGGGATCGGGAATGGGATCGGGAATGGGATCGGGAATGGGATCGGGAGTGGGATTGGGAATGGCATCGGGAATGGGATCGGGAATGGGATTGGAACAAGCGGGATCAGGAATGAGATCGGGAATGAGATCGGGAATGGATCAGGAATGGGATTGGGAATGGGATCGGGAATGGGGTCAGGAATGAGATCAGGAATAAGCGGGGTTGGGAATGAGATCGGGAATGAGATTGGGAATGAGCGGGATCAGGAATGAGTGGGATCGGGAATGGGAATGGGATCGGGAAGGAGATTGGGATCGGGAATGAGATCAGGAATGGGGTTGGGAATGAGTGGGATTGGGAATGAGATTGGGAATGAGATCGGGAATGAGCAGGATCGGGGATCAGTGGGATCGGGAATGAGGTTGGGAACGAGCAGGGTTGGGAATGAGTGGGGTCAGGAATGAGATCAGGAATAAGATTGGGAATGCGTGGGATTAGGAATGAGCGGGATTGGGAATGAGTGGGATTGGGAATGAGTGGGATTGGGAATGGGAACAGGATGGGGAATGAGATTGGGAATGGGATCAGCAATGAGATTGGGAATGAGATTGGGATTGGGAATGAGCAGGAACGGGAGTGAATGGGATCGGGAATGAGCAGGATCGGGAATGAGATTGGGAATGAGATTGGGAATGAGTAGGATTGGGAATGAGTGAGATCGGGAATGAGTGAGATCGGGAATGAGATCGGGAATGATCAGGATCCAGGAAAGGGGGATGGGCACTCCTGGGAAATCCCTCCGGGGAAAAGGAGACCCCCAGGGATCCATCCCCAGGATTTTGGGATGCTCGAGTCAGGGAAAGGGATGGGAAAGGGATGGATTTGGGATCCCAGGATTGGGATTTAGAGGGATCCCTTTGCTCAGATTCCTGGTGGGAACGGTTTCCCTAATCCATGCCCCTCTTCCCGTGGATTCGCTCCTCATCCAGGGAATCCCTGGCTGTGGGAGATCCCAGGAAAGGGATGGGACAAGGGATGGATTTGGGATCCCAGGATCGGGATTTCGAGGGATCCTCGTGCTCAGATTCCCGGTGGGAACGGTGTTCCCAAAGCAGATCCCTCTTGCCATGGATTTGCTCCTGCTCTGGGAATCCTGGGCTGGAGGAGATCCCAGGAAAAGGATGGGACAAGGTTTTGGGAATGAACCTCCATCCCACAGCATTCCCAGCCCTGCGTTATCTGGGAATGTCCCGGAACATCCCAGCTTCAGCCTCAGGACAGAACCCTCCCACAGGGCATCCCTAAAAAAAACCGGGATTGGCGGGAACGCTGCCGGGCGGGATATTCCTGCTGGGAAAGGTGCGGGAATGGGGATGGATCCCGATGGATCTGCTGATTGGGATATTCCCGCTGGGAAAACCCTGGAATGGGGCTGGATCCCGATGGATCTGCTGATTGGGATATTCCCACTGGGAAAAGCACAATAGCCTGGGATAGGGATGGGATAAGGGATGGATCTGATATCCCAGGATTAGGATGGGATAAGGGATGGATCCGATATCCCGGGATTGGAATGGATCTGATATCCCGGGATTAGGATGGGACAGGATGGATCTGATATCCCAGGATTAGGATGGGATAAGGGATGGATCCGATATCCCGGGATTGGAATGGATCTGATATCCCGGGATTAGGATGGGACAGGATGGATCTGATATCCCAGGATTAGGATGGGATAACAGATGGATCTGATATCCTGGGATTGGGATAGGACAGGATGGATCTGATATCTCGGGATTAGGATAGGACAAGGGATGGATCCAATACCCTGGGATTGGGATGGATCTGATATCCCAGGATTAGGATGGGATAACAGATGGATCTGATATCCTGGGATTGGGATAGGACAGGGGATGGATCTGATATCTCAGGATTAGGGGCTGGATCCCGATGGGGCTGGATCTGCCTGGAGGGATATTCCTGACGGGAAAAGCCCGGGAATGGAGCTGGATCCCGATGGGGCTGGATCTGCCGGGTGGGATATTCCTGCTGGGAAAAGCCTGATAGCCCAGGATAGGGATGGGATAAGGGATGGATCTGATATCCCAGGATTAGAATAGGATAAGGGATGGATCCGATATCCCGGGATTGGAATGGATCTGATATCCCGGGATTAGGATGGGACAGGATGGATCTGATATCCCAGGATTAGGATGGGATAACAGATGGATCTGATATCCTGGGATTGGGATAGGACAGGGGATGGATCTGATATCTCAGGATTAGGGGCCGGATCCCGATGGGGCTGGATCTGCTGAGCGGGATATTCCTGCTGGGAAAAGCCTGATAGGCTAGGATTGGGATGGGATAAGGGATGGATCTGATATCCCTGGATTAGGGACTGGATCCCGAAGGGGCTGGATCTGCCCGGAGGGATATTCCCAGCGAGAAAATCCCGGGAATGGGGCCGGATCCCGATGGATCTGCTGATTTGGATATTCCCGCTGGGAAAACCCTGGAATGGGGCTGGATCCTGATGGGGCTGGATCTGCCGGGTGGGGATATTCCTGCTGGGAAAACCCTGGGAATGGGGCTAGATCCCGATGGATCTGCCGGACCGCGATATTCCCAGTGGGAAAACCCCAGGAATGGGGCCGGATCCCGATGAATCTGCTGGGCAGGATATTCCCAGCGGGAAAATCCCGTGAATGGGGCTGGATCCCGATGGATCTGCCGGGTGGGATATACCCGGCGGGAAAACCCGGGGAATGGGGCCGGATCCCGACCTGTACATGATGACGTTGATGAAGCAGCTGTCCCGCCGGAAGCAGGGGCTCAGCAGGATCTCATCCCGCCGGGAAAAGCGCACTTCCACCGGGAAGTGAGCCACCAGCTTGGGACTCTGCTCCAGCGCCGCCTTCAGCTCCAGCAGCGCCTCCTTGGTCTTGCCGCTGTTCCCCGGAAAAATGGGATCCCGGTGAGCGGTGGGGAGATCCATCCCGCGGCGTTCCCGGGTTTTCCGGGGGAATCTCCTGGAATGTCTAAACTCTTCCCTCCCTCCGTTTCTTTGGGATCGCAAAGTCCAGGGATGGATTTGGGATCCTGGGTTTGGGATCCAGAGGGGTCCGTGATTCCCGGTGGGAATAGTGTCCCCAGTCCAGATCCCTCTTTCCATGGATTTGCTCCTCATCCAGGGAATCCTGGGCTGGAGGAGATCCCAGGACAAGGATGGGAAAAGTTTGGGAATGAACCTCCATCCCACAGAATTCCCAGCCCTGGGTTTTCCAGGGAATGTCCTGGAATGTCTAAACTCAGCCCTCCCTCCGTTTCTTTGGGGTCGCAAAGTCCGGGGATGGATTTGGGATCCTGGGATTGGGATCCAGAGGGGTCTGTGATTCCCGGTGGGAATGGTGTCCCCAGGGCAGATCCCTCTTCCCATGGATTTGGGATCCTGGGATTGGGATCTAGAGGGGTCCATGATTCCCGGTGGGAATGGTGTCCCCAGTCCAGATCCCTCTTTCCATGGATTTGCTCCTCATCCAGGGAATCCTGGGCTGGAGGAGATCCCAGGACAAGGATGGGAAAAGTTTGGGAATGAACCTCCATCCCACAGAATTCCCAGCCCTGGGTTTTCCAGGGAATGTCCTGGAATGTCTAAACTCAGCCCTCCCTCCGTTTCTTTGGGATCGCAATGTCTGGGATGGATTTGGGATCCTGGGATTGGGATCTAGAGGGGTCCGTGATTCCCGGTGGGAATGGTGTCCCCAAGGCAGATCTTTTCCCATGGATTTGGGATCCTGGGATTGGGATCTAGAGGGGTCCATGATTCCCGGTGGAATGGTTGTCCCCAGTCCAGATCCCTCTTTCCATGGATTTGCTCCTCATCCAGGGAAACCTGGGCTGGAGGAGATCCCGGGATAGGGATAGGACAAAGGATGGATTTGGGATCCCAGGATTGGGATCTAGAGGGGTCCATGATTCCCAGTGGGAATGGTGTCCCCAATCCCTCTTTCCATGGATTTGGGATCCCAGGGATTGGATCTAGAGGGATCTCCATGCTCAGATTCCCAGTGGGAATGGTGTCCCCAATCCCTCTTTCCATGGATTTGGGATCCCAGGGTTTGGATCTAGAGGGATCTCCATGCTCAGATTCCCAGTGGGAATGGTGTCCACAATCCAGATCTCTCTTTCCATGGATTTGCTCCTCGTCCAGGAAATCCTGGGCTGGAGGAGATCCCAGGAAAAGGATGGGACAAGGGATGGATTTGGGATCCCAGGATTGGGATGTGGAGGGAATCCTGTGCTAAGATTCCTGGTGGGAATGGTGTCCCCAAAGCAGATCCCTCTTCCCATGGATTTGCGCCTCATCCAGGGAATCCTGGGCTGGGGGAAATCCCGGGATAGGGATGGGACAGGGGAGGGATCTGATATGCCGGGATAGGGATGGGACAGGGATGGATCTGATATCCCAGGATAAGGATGGATCTGATATGCTGGGATAGGGATGGGACAGGGGATGGATCCGATATCCCAGGATAGGGATGGGATAAGGGATGGATCCGATATCCCGGGATTAGGATAGGACAGGGGATGGATCTGATATCCCAGGATAGGGATGGATTGGATATTCTGGATATCCAGAATGGGATAAGGGATGGGATAAGGGATGGATCTGATATCCTGGGATTAGGATAGGATAAGGGATGGATCTGACGTTCCAGGATTAGAATAGGACAAGGGATGGATCTGATATCCCAGGATTAGGATGGAATGGGATGGATCTGATATCCCGGGATAGGCATGGATCCGATATCCCAGGATTAGTATGGAATGGGATGGATCGATATCCTGGGATAAGGGATGGATCCGATATCCCAGGATAGGGATGGGACAGAGATGGATCCAATATCCCAGAACAGCGAGACAGAGAAATCCCCACTCCACCATTCCACGTGGGAATTCTTCCCCAACCCCCAACCCCTCCCCCTTCCCACGGCTTGGCTCCTGCTCCACCCATCCCGGGCAGGATCCGGGATCGGGGATCGGGGATCGGGGGATTTACATGGGAATGGCCCAGTCCTGGACGTGCTGGCGGAAGCGACACTCGTAGGTGAAGATTCGGTGGCTCGGGGCCACGCTCTCGGCGCGGGAGCTGAAGAGGAGCCAGAAGAAGGCGCGGTTGATCCACGGCACCAGCGCGGGAACGAAGGAGCTGCGGGAACGCGGGAAAAAACGGGAATGTGGGAAAAAACGGGAATTGAGCATGGAATTCTTCCCCGGGGTGGGATGCGGTGCTCCGGGGAGGAATCGTGGAATGCTGGGATGGTTTGGATGGGATTGGGGGATTTTAAATTCCATCCTGGTCTGATCCTGACGCCTCTTGTGATCCCAGGGGGATCCAAATGCATCCTCGGGTGCTCCCGGGGATCCACGGCTTCCCTGGGAATTCCGGCCCAGGGATCCCATCCTTCCCACAAAAATGGATCCAGGAGGGAATGGAGCTGGGATCCAACGGGAGTGGAGCTGGGATCCAATGGGAATGGAGCTGGGATCCAACGGGAGTGGAGCTGGGATCCAATGGGAATGGAGCTGGGATCCAATGGGAGTGGAGATGGGATCCAATGGGAATGGAGCTGGGATCCAATGGGAGTGGAGATGGGATCCAATGGGAATGGAGCTGAGATCCAATGGGAATGGAGAAGGATCCAATGGGAATGGAGTTGGGATCCAATGGGAATGGAGCTGGGATCCAACGGGAGTGGAGTTGGGATCCAATGGGAGTGGAACAGGATCCAATGGGAATGGGGCTGGGATCCAATGGGAATGGAGTTGGGATCCAATGGGAATGGAGCTGGGATCCAATGGGAATGGAGCTGGGATCCAATGGGAATGGAGTTGGGATCCAATGGGAATGGAGCTGGGATCCAATGGGAGTGGAGTTGGGATCCAATGGGAATGGGGCTGGGATCCAATGGGAGTGGAGGGATCTGGAATTTAACTGCATTCCTGAATTAGCAACACGAATTCCAGAGGGAAAACATCGACCTGGGGGTCCCGGAATTGTTTGGGGCCCCTCCTAAAAATTTTGGGGGCGAGCGAATCCGGAGGGGATTTGGGCTTTGCTGAGGAATTTCGGAATGCTGGAATCGGGCTTGGAGTGGGATTTGGGGGGGCGAGATTCCCAAAATCTGGGATGGAATTCCAATCTCATCCCATCCCATCCCATCCCTCCCCAATCTCCCAGCCGGGAATTCCTAATTCCCAAGATCCCAATAAATCCCACCTTTCCCAGTGGGAAGCCATTCCCTGTGTCCCAGTCCTTTTCCCAAATCCCTCTCCATGGGAATTCTGGGATAAGGGAATGCCCTCTCTGGAGGAAAAGCTGCAATTCCCCAAGGATTCCCAATCCCAGGAATCCTGCAGCTCTCCCGGGATCTCCCCAGAGGAAAAGCTGCAATTCTCCAAGGATTCCCGTTCCCAGGAATCCTGTGGATCTCCCCCGTCCTCATCCCAATGGATTTTGGACCTCGCTCCCTCAGATCCTTCCGGGAATTTCGGGAATGCTCAGACTTCCCTCGGAGACTCCAGGAGCATCCCGGGAGCCTGAGGGATTCTGGAAATCCAGCGGAGCGCTCACTCAGATCCCTTGGAATTCCACGCGGTCCCAAATCCTTCTTTTCCCTATTTTCCGAGTCCAGCTCGGCCTTCCCTCCTTCGCGTGGATCGGATCCCTTCCCCCCACCCCGGGAATATTCCAAACCCATCCCTAAAAAATTTCCTTCCCTCCCACGTTCCCACCTCGGCTTCGGGAAAGGCAGGAGCAGAATTCCCATTCCCGCAGGGATTCGGAATCGGGGTGGATCTCGGGGCTTTTCCAGCCTCAAGAATTCCACGAATCCATGATTCCTGTGGACGCCAGAGGGCAGCGCAGCCCCAGCCGTCAATCCCAAAATAATAATGATAATAATAATAATAATAATAATAATAATAATAATAATAATAAAATAGCGATTTCCTTCTTTTCCCCGGGAATGGGAATGCTCCAGCTCTCCCTTCCCGTTATTATTCCCTGGGAATTCCAAGAAATCCCGGGAAAATCGGGGATGAGGCCAGCCTGGAAAAACCTCCCCCCGATCCCCCCGATCCTGGGGAATTTTCCCGACCTGATCCAGAGCAGGAATTCCAGGAGATAATATCCGACGGCGTAATCCCAAAACCAGCTGGAGGAGGAGCGGGGAGGCTGCGGATCCGGGAGGGAAACGGCAGATTTTAGGGATGACGATTTTCGGGATTCGGAGGGCGGGAATGTGGGAATTCGGGATCCATCCGGGACCAGGGGCTCGGAGAATCCCAACATTCCCAAAATCCCATCCAGCTCCAGGAAAAAAATCCCGGAATCTCCGCGAGGATGCCGAGAAAATCCCACATCCCGGAATTCCCGTTCCCAAAAATCCCGCCCCAAAAAAATCGGTGGGATCCCTGCCTTGGAGGTGGGATCCTGGTAGATGATCCGGACGTTGTCGCTGTGAGGGAACCACAGGAAGCGGAAATATTGGGATCGCCTCAGGTGCTCCTCCAGCTGATCCAGGACCTGCCCGGGGTGGGGAAAAAAACGGAAAAGGGTCGGTGGTTTTCCCATTTTTCCGGAGCGGGAATTCCGGGAATGGAAGGTGGGGGGAGCTCGGAGGATTCCCAGGGTGCCGGAGAAATTCCAAGGATTTCGTGTCCCGGGAATGTCGAAGTTGGGATCGGCGCAGCCCATCCAGGCACCGAGGATGTGGATCCCGAAATTTGGGAAATCTGGGAAATTCGGGAAATCTGGGAAATCTGGGAAGAGGCTCCCAAAAACAGTGTCCTGCTCCAGAGGAACTTTTCCCATCATGGCGGCACAGCCCTCTGGAATTCTGGGAAAATGGGGAATGGGGCTGGGATCCACTGGGAATGGGGCTGGGATCCAGTGGGAATGGGGCTGGGATCTGATGGGGAATGGAGCTGGGATCCAATGGGAGTGGGGCTGGGATCTGATGGGGAATGGAGCTGGGATCCAATGGAATGGAGCTGGGATCCAATGGGATATGAGCCCGGACACATTCCCAGGGCACATTCCCAGGATATATTCCCGAAATATATTCCCAAGGCATATTCATGGCACATATTCCCAGGACACATTCCCAGGAGATATTCCTGGGACTTATTTCCGGGACATATTCCCAGGACGCATTCCCGGGAGATATTCCCAGGAGATATTCCCAGGACACATTCCCAGGACACATTCCCAGGACATTCCCAGGACACATTCCCAGGAGATATTCCCAGGAGATATTCCCAAGGCACATTCCCAGGACACACTCCCAGGAGATATTCTCAGGACACATTCCCAGGACATTTTCCCAGGACACATTCCCAGGAGCACCACGGGTCCATCCCAAGAATTCCTGCACAATTCCTGACCCGGCAGGACCCTCTGGAATGTCCCCTCTGGAATGGGAATGAAGGCTTTGGAAATGCGAATTTCGCCAGAGGATCCTTCGGGAACGGAGCAGCTCCGGAGCTGAATCCTCCGTGACCTTCCTGGGATTAAATCCCTGGATCACCACACATTTTCCTGAGTCAGGAAAACACCAGGAAGCAAAGCTGGGAATGGGGGGACTTAATCCTTTCTGGAAAGTTCTGGGAGAGGAGCTGGAGGTGGCGGAAAAGAATGGATCTGGAATGGTTTGGGAATTGGGATGGAGCTTGAATCCCACCCCATTCCAATCCCAATCCAATCCGTGATCCGGGGGTGATCCAAATCCATCCTGGGGCACTGCCAGGGATCCACAGCTTCCCTGGGAATTGCAGCCCAGCCGGGAATTCCTAATTCCCAAGATCCCAGCCCAAGCTCCCCTTTCCCAGTGGGAAGCCATTCCCTGTGTCCCAGCCCTTTTCCCAAATCCCTCTCCAGCTCTCCTGGAGCCCCTGGAAAGCTCTGGAAAAGTCTCCGAGGATTCCCTGGAGCTCATGGCTTTTCTTGGAGCTGCATCCCACGGGATTTGTGTGGGATCCCAGCCTGGAGCCATCCCAGCACCTCCATGGGATCCCAAAATCATGGAATGGTTTGGGTGGGAAGGGATCTCCAATCCCATCCCATTCCAACCCAGACCCCTCCCACGATTCCAATTGCTCCAATCCCATCCAACCTTTCCCTGGACAATTCCAGGGATCCAGGGGCAGCCGCAGATCCCCGGGAAAAATCTGCATCCCCACGTTTGCCGCTGTTTTATTTGGGAACGAACAGCCGGAGCAGGAAAACGAAGGATGCAGCATTCCCTGTTTTTCTCCCGGCTGCCAGTCGGGAACGGGGAATTGACCTTTGCTGGGAGCAGCTTTTGATTCCCGGGATATCAATCAGCGGGAAAAGAAAGCCGGAGAGGCTGTAGGAAAATTCCAGCGCGGCAGGAAGGGAGGGAGCGGCACCCGAGTCCTTGGGAATGCTGTTTCCCGGCTGGGATGGGATCCAGAGGGGCAGGAGGTGGGGATTTTGTGGAATCAGGGAATCGTGGATTGGTTTGGGTGGGAAGGGCCCTTCGATCCCATCCCATTCCAGCCCTGGCAATTCCCGCGATCCCAGGGGGATCCAAGGTGTCCCTGCCCCTGGAATGGGGTGGGATTTGGGATCCTTTCCCACCCAAACTGTTCCAGGATCCTCTGGAGCTGCTGGGATGGCTCCAGGCTGGGATCCCACACAAATCCCATGGGATGCAGCTCCAAGGAAAGCCCTGAGCTCCAGGGAATCCTCGGAGCCTTTTCCAGAGCTTTCCAGGGGCTCCAGGAGAGCTGGAGAGGGATTTGGGAAAAGGGCTGGGACACAGGGAATGGCTTCCCACTGGGAAAGGGGAGCTTGGGCTGGGATCTTGGGAATTAGGAATTCCCGGCTGGGCTGCAATTCCCAGGGAAGCTGTGGATCCCTGGCAGTGCCCGAGGATGGATTTGGATCCCCCTGGGATGGCGGGATTGGATTGGGATGGGAATGGGATGGGATTTGGGGCCCACGGATCCCAAAGCATTCCGGGATTCTGGGCTGGAGGACACTGGGAATCCATGGCGAGGGATTTGGATGGAAGTCGGGGATGGCAAAGGGAAGGGAGAGCCTTCCTGGAGTGCCGAGATTGCCAGGGAAGCTCCTGGATGCCGAAATTCCTTGGCAGGGAGGAGTTGGGGTGGGGATGGATGGGATCTGGGAAAGCTGGGAGAGCTGGGAATGCTCAGAGGGATTGCCCTGGGAAAGGGGAGAGTGCTTGGGACTGGGGAAGGGATTCCCAAATGGGCTGCCATTCCCGGGGAAGCTGTGGATCCCGGGAATGTCCCAGGAAAGGCTGGACAGGGCCAAGACAATTCCCAAGGACTCGGGTGCCGCTCCCTCCCTTCCTGCCGCGCTGGAATTTTCCTACAGCCTCTCCGGCTTTCTTTTCCCGCTGATTGATATCCCGGGAATCAAAAGCTGCTCCCAGCAAAGGTCAATTCCCCGTTCCCGACTGGCAGCCGGGAGAAAAACAGGGAATGCTGCCTCCTTCGTTTTCCTGCTCCGGCTGTTCGTTCCCAAATAAAGCCGTGGCAAACGTGGGGATGCAGATTTTTCCCGGGGATCTGCGGCTGCCCTGGATCCCTGGAATTGTCCAAGGAAAGGTTGGATGAGGATTGGAGCAATTGGGATTGTGGGAGGGGTCGGGGTTGGAATGGGATGGGATTGGAGGTGCCTTCCCACCCAAAGCATTCCATGATTTTGGGATCCCACAGAGCTGCTGGGATGGCTCCAGGCTGGGATCCCACACAAATCCCATGGGATTTGGCTCCAAGGAAAACCCTGAGCTCCAGGGAATCCTTGGAGCCCTTCCCCATCCTGAAGGAAAAAATCCTGGGGTTTTTCCCCAGGAATCTGTGGCTGCCCCCGGACCCCTGGAAGTGTCCATGGAAAGCATTCCGGGATTGGGATCAGGATGGGATTCAATGTCCCTTCCCACCCAAACCATTCCAGGATTTTGGGATCCCATGGAGCTGGCCCCAGGCTGGGATCTAACACAAATCCCGTGGGATGCAGCTCCAAGGAAAACCCTGAGCTCCAGGGAATCCTCGGAGCCTTTTCCAGAGCTTTCCAGGGGCTCCAGGAGAGCTGGAGAGGGATTTGGGAAAAGGGCTGGGACACAGGGAATGGCTTCCCACTGGGAAAGGGGAGCTTGGGCTGGGATCTTGGGAATTAGGAATTCCCAGCTGGGCTGCAATTCCCAGGGAAGCTGCGGATCCCTGGAATTGTCCCAGGAAAGCATTCCAGGATGGGATCAGGATGGGATTCCAGGTCCCTTCCCACCCCAAACCATTCCAGAGCTCTCCGTGTCCTCTCCTCTCCTCGCTCCCAGCCTTTCCCACCCTGCGCAGTGATCCAAGGTCTCCCGGGGATCGCTTGTTACATAATCCCAAACCCAAGGGCTCGGCGTCCCTGGCTCCCAGATAATTCCAGCGGCGATATTCCGCACAAAAGCCGCGGTTCGGGAGCCGCCGCGGAGGGCGATGACCCGGGAATGATAACCGCGTTAATATTTATGGAGCTGCCGTTCGCTCCCGAGGGATCGGGAAGGATGGGGTGAGGGGGGGATGGGCTGGGAGATCAGCCGGGGTCGGTCGGGGAGGGAGGGAGATTTCCAGGGAAAAAAGGGATTGGAGGTGGGGGGAGAGGTGGGGGAGGATGGGGGAATGGGGAAAGGATTTAGGGAGTGGGGGAGAGGATGGAGGGAAGGGGGGAAGGATTTAGGGAATGGGGGAAGGATTTAGGGAATGGGGGAAGGATTTAGGGAATGGGGAAAGGATTTAGGGAATGGGGGAAGGATTTAGGGAATGGGGAAAGGACTTAGGGAATGGGGGAGAGGATTTAGGGAAGGGGAAAGGATTTAGGGAAGGGGGAAAGGATTTAGGGAATGGGGGAAGGATTTAGGGAAGGGGGGAAGGATTTAGGGAATGGGGGAAGGATTTAGGGAATAGGGGAAAGGATTTAGGGAGGGGGGAAAGGATTTAGGGAAGGGGGAAAGGATTTAGGGAAGGGGGAAAGGATTTAGGGAAGGGGGAAAGGATTTAGGGAGGGGGGAAAGGATTTAGGGAAGGGGGAAAGGATTTAGGGAGGGGGGAAAGGATTTAGGGAGGGGGGAAAGGATTTAGGGAGGGGGGAAAGGATTTAGGGAAGGCGGAAAGGATTTAGGGAAGGGGGAAAGGATTTAGGGAGGGGGGAAAGGATTTAGGGAATGGGGGAGAGGATGGAGGGAATGGGGAAAGGACTTAGGGAATGGGGGAGAGGATTTAGGGAAGGGGGAAGGATTTAGGGAAGGGGGAAGGATTTAGGGAAGGGGGAAAGGATGGAGGGAATGTGGGAAAGGGTGCAGGGAAAATCCTCGGGGATGCAGGGGAGGTGGGAAAGGATGGAGGGATTGTGGGAAGGATTTAGGGAATGGGGGAAAGGATGGAGGGATTGTGGGAAGGATTTAGGGAATGGGGGAAAGGATGGAGGGACTGGGGGAAAGGATGCAGGAAAGTGGGAAAGGATCTAGGGAATGTGGGAAGGTGTGCAGGGAAGGTAGGAAAAGGATTTAGGGAAGGTGGGAAAGATGCAGGAAAGGTGGGAGAGGATGTGGGAATGAGGGAGAGGATTTAGGGAATTTAAGAGAGGATGGAGGGAATGTGGGAAAGGATTTAGGGAATGTGGAAAAGGATTTAGGGAATGTAAGGGAGGATGGAGGGAAGGTGGGAGAGGATATGGAAATGTGGGAAAGGACTTAGGGAATGTGGAAAAGGATTTAGGGAATGTGAGAGAGGATAGAGGGAATGGGGGAAGGGATTTAGGGAATGGGGGAAAGGATGCAGGGAAAGTGGGAAAGGATTTAGGGAATGAGGAAAAGGGTGCAGGGAATGTGGGAAAGGATTTAGAGAAAGTGGGAAAGGTGCAGGAAAGGTGGGAGAGGATGTGGGAATGGGGGAAAGGATTTAGGGAATGTGGGAAGGATTTAGGGAAAGTGGGAAAGGATGGAGGGAAAGGGGGAAAGGATGCAGGAAAAGTGGGAAGGATTTAGGGAATGTGGGAAAGGATGTGGGGAAGGTGGGAAAGATGCAGGAAAGGTGGGAGAGGATGTGGGAATGTGGGAGAGGATTTAGGGAATGGGAAAAGGATTTAGGGAATGGGAGAGAGGATGGAGGGAATGGGGGAGAGGATGTGGGGCAGGTGGGAAAGGAGGCAGGGAATGTGGGAAAGGATTTAGGGAATGTGAGAGAGGATAGAGGGAATGTGGGAAAGGATTTGGGGAATGTGGAAAAAGATTTAGGGAATGTGGGAAAGGATTTAGGGAAGGTGGGAGAGGAGGCAGGAGGTGGAAAAGGAAGCAGGGAAGGGCTTGGGAGATGCAGAGAAGAGGGAAAAGGAGTCAGGGAATGTGGGATGCAGAAATCCTGCGCCTGACGTGAGCCTGTGCGGTGTGGGGATGAGGTTTGGACGGAGACTGAGATCTCTGGAGTTCAGCCTTGGAGCATGAGGTTTGCTGTGACAGAGAGTGGGGGCAGGGAGCTGCCAGGAGCGGCAGGACAGGCTGGGGACAGAGAGAGGGACAGGGCACAGGAATCGGGAATTTGGGAATTTGGGAAAGGGGAAGGGTGAATAGAAGGGTCAGCGTCCCGTGGGTGCAGTTTGCAAAGCAATAAATCATGTTCGGCGCTGAATATTCTGATTTTCAATAACCAATCCAGAAAAAGATACAAAACCTACAGCATTTACACACAGCCTGTGAGAGTCACTGCATTACCACACGGCGTTAGATTTTAAACTCTAAAACAGTTTTTTGGACCCTCTGCCAAGTTGGGTTGCAGTTTACAATGCAATAAATCATCTTTGGCGCTGAATATTCTAATTTTCTAATATTCTAATTTTCACTAACCAATCCAGGACGAGCTACAAATCCTACAGCATTTACACACAGCCTGTGAGAGTCACTGCATTACCACACGGGGTTAGATTTTAAACTCTAAAATCTGCTTTTTGAACTCTCTGCCGAGTTGGGTTGCAGTTTGCAATGCAATAAATCATCTTTGGCGCTGAATATTCTAATTTTCTAATATTCTAATTTTCACTAACCAATCTAGGACAAGATACAAATCCTACAGCATTTCCATACAGCCTATGAGAGTCATTGCATTACCATAGGGAGTTATATTTTAAACGCTAAAAACTGATTTTTGGACTCTCTGCCGAGTTGGGTTGCAGTTTGCAATACAATAAATCATCTTTGGCGCTGAATATTCGAATTTTCTAATATTCTAATGTTCACTAACCAATCTGAACAAGCTACAAATCCTACAGCATTTACACACAGCCTGTGAGAGTCACTGCATTACTGCTTAACGTTATATTTTAAACCCTAAAAACTGATTTTTGTACTCTGCCGAGTTGGGTTGCAGCTTGCAATGCAATAAATCATCTTCTGTAATGAATATTCTAATTTTCTAATATCATAATTTTCACTAACCAATCTAGGACAGGATAAAAACCCTACAGCATTTACACACAGCCTGTGAGAGTCACTGCATTACCACACGGCGTTAGATTTTAAACTCTAAAAACTGATTTTTGTACTCTCTGCCGAGCTGGGTTGCAGTTTACAATACAGTGAATCATCTTCTGTGCTGAATATTCTAATTTTCACTAACCAATCCAGGACAAGCTACAAATCCTACACCATTTACACACAGCCTGTGAGAGTCACTGCATTACTGTATAACGTTAGATTTTAAACTCTAAAATCTGCTTTTTGAACTCTGCCGAGTTGGCAGGGTCTGCTCTGACCCTTGGACCTGGAGCAAGCGGAGAGGATTGTTTAATCAAAAGGGTAATTGTCTAATCAAGGAGTGGATTACCTTCAGCGGCCACGCCATTGTTTTGCTGTTAATTAGTAACTGAGGTTTGGTATCTCAAAGCTTGTCCTCGTTTCAATCTATCCTGTAGTTTTTGTATTCTCAGCTTCTTTTGCCAGGGAATGATTTCTAAAAGATTTCCCTATTTCTTCCTCCCCGACAGGGGGAAAGGATGGAGGGAATGGGAAAGGATTTAGGGAATGGGAAAGGATGTGGGAATGGTGGAGAGGAGGCTGGGAAGAGCGGAAATGATGCAGGGAATGGGGGAGAGGATGAGGGAATGTGGGGAAAGGATTTAGGGAATGTGAGAGAGGATTTAGGGAATGCGGAAAGGATTTAGGGAATGGGGGAAAGGATTTAGGGAATGGGGAAAAGGATGGAGGGAATGTGGGAAACATGGAGGAAAGTGGGAGAGGATACAGGGAATGTCAGAAAGGATTTAGGGAATGTGGGAAAGTGTGCAGGAGAGGTGGAAAGGATTTAGGGAATGTGGGAAAAAGGTGCTGGGAAAATCCTGGAGGATGCAGGGAATGTGGGAAAAAGATGGAGGGAAGGCGGGGAAGAGGTAGGAAAGCAGGAAAGGATTTAGGGAATGTGGGAAAGGATTTAGGGAATGTGGGAAAGGATTTAGGGAATGTGGGAAAGGATGGAGGAAATGTGGGAAAGGATGGGGGAAGGTGGGAAAGGATGCAGGAAAAGCGGGAAAGCATTTAGGGAATGTGAAAAAGGGTGCAGGGAAGGTGGGAGAAGGATGGAGGGAAGGTGGGAAAGGATTTAGGGGATGTGGGAGAGGATGGAGAAAGGTGGGAAAAGAATCAGGGAAGGGGTTGGAAGATGCAGGGAATATGGGAGAGGATTTAGGGAATGTGAGAAAGGATTTAGGGAATGTGAGAGAAGATGAAGGTAATGGGGGAAAGGATGGAGCGAATGTGGGAAAGTGTGCAGGGAAGGTGGGAGAGGATTTGGGAATGTGGGAGAGGATGAAGGGAATGGGAGAGGAGGCGGGAGAGGTCAAAAAGGAAACAGGGAAGGGCTTGGGAGATGCAGAGAAGAGGGAAAAGGACGCAGGGAAAATTCTGGAGGGTGCAGAGAATGTGGGAGAGGATTTAGGGAAGGTGGGAAAGGATTTAGGGAATGCGAGAGAGGATGGAGGGAACGTGGAAATAGATGTAGGGAACATGGGAAAGGGTATGGGAATGTGGAAAAGGGTGCAGGGAAGGTGGGAAAGATACAGGAAATGTGGGAGAGGATTTAGGGAATGTGAGAGAGGATGGAGGGAAGACAGGATAGGATATAGGGAAAGTGGGAAAGGATACAGGGAATGCGGGAAAGGATTTAGGGAAGGTGGGAAAGGATTTAGGGAAGGTGGGAAAGGATGGAGGAAAAGTGGGGAAGGATTTAGGGAATGTGAGAAAGGGTGCAGGGAATGTGGGAGAGGAGGCAGGAGAGGGGGAAAGGAAACAGGGAAGGGCTTGGGAGATGCAGGAAAGAGGGAAAAGGAGTTAGGGAATGTGGGAAAAGATGGAGGGAATGGGGAGAGGATTTAGGGAATATGGAAAAGGATGCAGGAAAGGAGCAAAGACGTAGGAAATGTGGTAGAGGATTTAGGGAATGTGGGAAAGGATTTAGGGAATGCAAGAGAGGATGGAGGGAATGGGAAAGGATGAGGGAATGGGGGCGAGGATGCAAGGAAGAGGGAAAATGATGCAGGGAAAGTGGGAAAGGATTTAGGGAACGTGGGAAAGGATTTAGGGAATGTGGGAAAGGATTTAGGGAATGTGGGAAAGGATGGAGGGAAGGTGGGAAAGATGCAGGAAAGGTGGGAGAAATGTGGGAATGTGGGAAAGGATTTAGGGAAAGTGGGAAAGGACACAGGGAAGAGGTTGGAAAATGCAGGAGAGGTGGAAAGGATTTAGGGAATGTGGGAAAGGATGTAGGGAATGTGGGAAAAGGGTGCAGGGAAAGTGGGAAAGATGCAGGAAAGGTGGGAGGAATGTGGGAATGTGGGAAAGGACGCAGAGAAAGTGGGAAAAAGATGGAGGGAAAATCCTGGAGGATGCAGGGAATGTGGGAAAGAACTCAGGAAAGGTGGGAAAGGATTCAGGGAAAGTGAGAAAAGGATCCAGGGAATGTGGAAAAGGATGGAAAAGGCGGGAAAGGATTCAGGGAATTGCTTGGGAATTGCTCGGGAAAAGTTTGAAATCCCAAGGGTTGGACGCTCGGGATCGACCGGATCCGGAGGGAAGGTCCGGGATGAGCCCGGCTGGGAATGCCGGAATTAATTCGCGATGGGGTGCGGGGACATGGAAAAGTTGCTCTGGGATAAAAAAAAAAACCTGGAAATGGCAATCTCCCGAATTCCCTGAAATTCTGCTGCTCGGGAAAGGTGGGAGAGGCGGAATTCCAGGAATTCCAGGTCCCCTCCGCATTCCCGAACATTCCTGGGAGCAGCCGGGAATGGCGGCGATTCCTCCCGGGGAATTCCCGGAATCCCAAGCATCGGGAATTCCATCCCAATGATCCGAGGCCTTTCCCAGGCTGGATGGGAATCCCTACGGATTTTGTGGGATTCCTGGATTTTGCAGCCCTGGGAATGAGGGAATTCCTTCCCGGAGCAGGAAGGGCCTCAGAATTCCCAAATTCCGGATCCCAAACTTTCCATTTCTCCCAAACATTCCCGACCTCTAATCCCAAAAAAAACCCCCAAACTGCTCTTCCCACCCTTTGGAATTAGCTTTTCCTTAACCACACAATTCCCAGGGATTTTTTTCTTTCCGGGAAGCCTCGGAAATCACGGAATTCCGTCTGGGGGAAGAAAAACCCCCTTGGAATCCGAGAATTCCCAACGCCGCCGAAACCACCGATCCACGTCCATCCCACCCAAAAAAATCCACGGATTTTCTGTTTCCGATCCCGGAAGTCGGGAATTCCCAATTCCCCGATCCCGCCCCGAGTTTTTCCCGACCCCACATCGGGAAAATTCCGGAATTTTCGGGAATTCCGGGGGGAGGAAGCGCCGCACCTGCGGGAGGGTGGAGGGGAAGGCGATCTCGCGCAGGCGGAACTCGGGGACGCAGCGGAAGGTGACGGAGAGGATGATCCCCAGGCAGCCCAGGTGGAGCCGAGCCGCCCGGAAAACCTCGGGGTGAGCCGAGTCCGAGCATTCCAGGATTTCCCCCGAGGCCAGGAGCAGGGAGAGGGCAGCGACCTGGGGAGAGGGAGAGGAGGGTCGGATCCGCGGAATTCCGGAGCGGGGTTGGAGATCAAATCCCATTCCAGTTGGGATTCTGTGATCCCAGGGGGATCCCAATCCATCCTGGGACATTCCCCGGGAATGGCAGCCCATTTGGGAATCCCTTCCCCAGTCCCAAGCACTCTCCCTTTCCCAGGGCAATCCCTCTGAGCATTCCCAGCTCTCCCAGCTTTCCCAGATCCGATCCATCCCCACCCCAACTCCTCCCTGCCAAGGAATTTCGGCATCCAGGAGCTTCCCTGGCAATCTCGGCACTCCAGGAAGGCTCTCCCTTCCCTTTGCCATCCCCGACTTCCATCCAAATCCCTCGCCATGGATTCCCAGTGTCCTCCAGCCCAGAATCCCGGAATGCTTTGGCATCCGTGGGCCCCAAATCCCATCCCATTCCCATCCCGATCCAATCCCGCCATCCCAGGGGGATCCCAATCCATCCTCGGGCACTGCCAGGGATCCACAGCTTCCCTGGGAATTGCAGCCCAGCCGGGAATTCCTAATTCCCAGAATTCTGGGATGAGGGGCAGGGATGGCCCAATCAGCTGCAGGATCATGGAATATCCCAAGCCGGATCCGCCAGGACCATCAAATCCAACTCCTGAACATTCCAAGGATTCTCTCCCACCCCATAATTCCTGGAGCTCTGGAAGGCCCAGCTTGAATTCCAGGGAATTATTTCAGTGGAAGCAAAGGAAAAACAGAGGAAAAAACCAACCCCACCGGGGAACGTTGGGATATTTTTGTGATTTTCCTCAGGAACGCATGGAATTTTTGTTGGGATGGGAATTTCCTGCTGAGCCTCTCCGGGAGCAGCGTGGGATTCATGGAATTCCGGAAGGGTTTGGGTGGGGAGGGGGACCTTCAACCCCAATCCCAATCCAAATTCCAATCCCAATCCAAATTCCAATCCCAATCCCAATCCAAATCCAAATCCCAATCCAAATTCCAATCCCAATCCAAATTCCAATCCCAATCCCAATCCAGATCCCAATCCCGATCCCGATCCCGATTCCGATCCCGATCCCCATCCCGATCCCAATCCCAATCCTGATCCCATTCCCAATCCCATTCCATGGGGGCAAGGACCCCTTCCACAATCCCACAGAATATTCCCAGGGATCGGGAGCAGCCCGGAATTTGGGAATTCGGAGATTCCGGGATCCCCTTCTCCGCACGGGATTTGAGCCAGGGCGAGGGGAGCAGAGGATTCCCCAGCCCCGGAGCGATTCCCGGAATTCCCGGAATTCCCGCGGGGCTGATTCCCACCTGGGTGGGCAGAATTCCGTGGCCGATGCCGGTGTTGTGCGTCCCCGTGCCGATCACTCCTGCCGCCGTCACCTCGGACACTGCGCCCAGGCTGGGAACGAAACGGGAAAAAGGATTTTTGGGATGGGAATTCCGTTTTGGAATATTCCCATTGGCCCCGCCCATCTTTTCCAGCCCCCAGGGATGGAGAATTCGTGTTTTCCATGAGGATTGGGATGAGGGATTTGGGATTGCTCTGGGGAAATCCCGGCCAGGGCACGGCCAGGGGAGCATCCGTAGGGAAAATATCCCGGGGAAATGTCCCAGAGAAAAAGCTTGATCCTGGTTCCATTCCCAATCCCCATCCTGGTCCCAATCCCAATCCCAATCCCAATCCCAATTCCATTCCCAGATCCCGGTCCCATTCCCAGATCCCTATCCCGGTTCCATTCCCAGATCCTGTTCACACTCCCATTCCCAGATACTGATCTCAGTTCCATTCAGAGATCCCGATCCCAGTTCCATTCCCAGATCCCAATCCTGGTCCCAATCCCAATCCCAATCCCAATCCCAATCTCATTCCCAATCTCATTCCCGATCCCAGTTCCATTCCCAGATCCTGATCCCATTCCCGATCCATTCCCTATCCCAATCCTGATCCTGATCCCATTCCCAATCCTGATCCCATTCCCAATCCCAATCCCTGTCCCATTCCCTATCCCGATCCCAGTTCCATTCCCAGATCCCATTCCCGATCCCAATCCCAATCCCATTCCTGATCCCGATCCCAATCCCATTCCCTATCCGAATCCCAATCTCATTCCCAGATCCCATTTCCAATCCCATTCCCGTTCCCAGATTCCGTTTCCATTCCCGATCCCATTCCCGTTCCCAGATCCCGATCCCGATCCCGTTCCCGGTTTTTCCCGCTCACTTGGCCAGGGCCATGCCGTGCTTGTCCAGCTCGCGGTTCAGCTCCGAGAGCAGAATTCCTGCCTCCACCGTCACCTGCAGCTGCTCCCTGTCCACCTGGAAAACCGGGATGGGAGCCCAATTCCCGACGGAAAACCGGGACGGGAGCCAATTCCCGAGGGAAAACCACGATGGGAGCCAATTCCCGAGGGAAAACCGGGATGGGAGCCCAATTCCCGATGGAGAACCGCGATGGGAGCCCAATTTCCGAGGGAAAACCACGATGGGAGCTGAATTCCCAACGGAATACCGGGATGGGAGCCAATTCCCGATGGAAAACCAGGACGGGACCCCAATTCCCGAGGGAAAACTGCAATGGGAGCTGAATTCCCGATGGAAAACTGGGATGGGAGCCCAATTCCCGATGGAGAACCGGGATGGGAGCCCAATTCCCGAGGGAAAACTGTGATGGGAGCTGAATTCCCGAGGGAAAACCGGGATGGGAACTGAATTCCCGATGGAAAACCGGGACGGGACCCCAATTCTCGAGGGAAAACTGCAATGGGAGCTGAATTCCCGAGGGAAAACCGCAATGGGAGCCCAATTCCTGATGGAAAACTGCGATGGGAGTCAAATTCCCAAGGGAAAACCGGGATGGGAGCCCAATTCCCAAGGGAAAACCGGGATGGGAGCCCAATTCCCGATGGAAAACTGTGATGGGAGCCCAATTCCCAATGGAAAACCGGGATGGGAGCCCAATTCCCGAGGAAAAACTGGGATGGGAGCCCAATTCTCAATGGAAAACCGGGATGGGAGCCCAATTCCTGAGGGAAAACTGGGATGGGAGCTGAATTCCTGATGGAAAACGGGGATGGGAGCTGAATTCCCGAGGGAAAACCGGGATGGGAACTGAATTCCCAATGGAAAACCGGGATGGGAGCTGAATTCCCGAGGGAAAACCGGGATGGGAGCCCAATTCCCGATGGAGAACCGGGATGGGAGCCCAATTCCCGATGGAGAACAGGGATGGGAGCCCAATTCCCGAGGGAAAACCGGGATGGGAGCCCAATTCCCGATGGAGAACAGGGATGGGAGCCCAATTCCCGAGGGAAAACCGGGATGAGAACTGAATTCCCAAGGGAAAACCGGGATGGGACCCCAATTTCCGAGGGAAAACCACGATGGGAGCTGAATTCCCAACGGAATACCAGGATGGGAGCCAATTCCCGATGGAAAACCGGGATGGGAACTGAATTCCCGATGGAAAACCGGGATGGGACCCCAATTCCCAAGGGAAAACTGCAATGGGAGCTGAATTCCCGATGGAAAACTGGGATGGGAGCCCAATTCCCAAGGGAAAACTGCAATGGGAGCCCAATTCCTGACGGAAAACCGGGATGGGAACAGAATTCCCAACGGAAAACACCTCCGCGCTTCCCGAATCCACGGAAAATTCCTAATCCCAATCTCCATCCCAAACCTCAGCCAATGGAATCCCACCCTGGATCCATCCAATGGAATTCCATCCAATGAAATTCCACTCTGGATCCATCCAAAGAAATCCCACCCTGGATCCATCCAATTAAATTCCAGCCTGGATCCATTCAATGAAAATCCCAGCCTGGATCCGTCCAATGAAATCTGAGCCTTGATCCATCCAATGAAATTCCTGCTTTGATCTAGCCAATGAAATTCCATCCAATGAAATCCCATCCTGGATCCATCCAATGAAATTCCATCCAATGAAATTCCACTCTGGATCCATCCAAAGAAATCCCACCCTGGATCCATCCAATGAAATTCCAGCCCCGTTCCTGCCTCATTCCCAACTCCAGATCCGCTCCCAAAACTTCCCCCAGCTCCACTTCCAGGGGGAAAATTCCCAGGAAAATTCGGCGCCGTTTCCCTCCTCCCTCCGGAGCTCATTCCCGTGAGGATCTCCCAGAGAATCCTTCACGAATTCCTGGGAATCCTCCAGGAGAATCCTTCTTGAATTCCCGGGAATCCTCCAGGAAAATCCTTCACGAATTTCTGGGAATCCTCCGGATTTTTCCCGGAGAATTCCGGGAATTTTCCCATCTCTCACCTGCAGGACGCGGTTCATCTTTCCCATGTGGATCATGAAATCCTGGGAGCAGGCGATGTCCGAGGGGGAGTGGCCTCCCCCCACCACCTTCACGCGCTTCCCGCGCTGCCGGGCCAGGTCCAGGATCTGCGGGGAATCCCGGGAATCTCACCCAAATCCCGGGAATCTCATCAAAATCCCGGGAATCCATGGAAAAACCCTGGGAATCTATGGGAAAACCCTGGGAATCTATGGGAAAACACCGGGAATCTCCCTCAAAATTCCAGGAATCTCCCTCCAAACCCTGGGAATCTCCCTGAAAGCCTGGAAATCCATGGAAAAACCCCAGGAATCTAAGGAAAAACACCGGGAGTCTCCCTCAAACCCCCAGGAATCTCCCTCCAACCATGGGAATCTCCCTCAAAATCCTGGGAATGTCCCTACGAGCCACGGGAATTTCCCTGAAACCCCGAGAATCTCCCTCCGAACCCTGGGAATCTATGGAAAAACCCCGGGAATCTCCCTGAAATCCCAGGAATCTCCTCCAAACCCCAGGAATCTATGGAAAAACCCTGGGAATCTATGGAAAAACACTGGGAATCTCCCCCAAAATTCCAGGAATCTCCCTCCAAACCCTGGGAATCTCCCTGAAACACCGGGAACCTATGGAAAAACCCCGGGAATCTCCTCCAAACCCCAGGAATTTCCCTCAAACGCTGGGAATCTATGGAAAAACCCCAGCAATCTCCCTGAAAACCCTGGGAATCTTCCTCCAAACCCTGGGAATCTCATCCAAACCCTGGGAATCTATGGAAAAACACTGGGAATCTCCCTCCAAACACCAGGAATCGCCCTCAAAATTCTGGGAATCTCCCTCAGAACCCCAAGAATCTCCTCCAAACCCTGGGAATCTCCCTGAAACCATGGGAATATCCCTCAAACCCCAGGAATCTATGGGAAAACACCGGGAATCCCACTCCATATTCCGAGAATCTCATTCATTCCCAGATCCTGATCCCACCTGGATCCATTCCCACCTCCCACCTCCCACCTGGATCCATTCCCAGATCTGGATCCCACCCGGATCCATTCCCAGATCCCGATCCCACCCGGATCCATCCCCAGATCCCAATCCGTCTATCCCCATTTGGGATAAATTCCATCCCAGGGTTCCCTCCAAGCCGCGATCCCAAAACGAGGGATTCGATCGGAATTCCAGCCGGGCTAGGCCGGGAATTCCAGAAGGAGCAGAATTCCCGCGGGATCTCCCGGCGAGAAGGGAACGATTCCCGCTTTTCCCGCCCGTGGCCTGTCGGAAATTCCGGAATGTTCCCGGCTCGTTCCCGAGGTTTTCCCTCCCGGAACAGCTCCGCACCTCGCGGAGCTCCTGCACGGAGCCGGGCCGGAAGTAGAGCTCCGGATCCGATCCATAGGTCCCGGCCCAGTTCCGGAATTTGAATCCTCCTTCTCCCTGGACCTGCGGCGGGAATGAGATCTGGAATGGCTCTGGAGCTGATCCCGCCGGGATCGGGATCGGGATCATCCCATGGGAGCTGGACCCTGCCCCATGCCATCTCATTCCCTTCTCCCGTTCCCACCATGGCTCCGAGGGATAATTCCCAATCCCCAATTCCCAGTTCCCTATTCCATTCCCAATTCCCAATTCCCTTCCCAATTCCCAATTCTATTCCCAATTCCCTAAATCCCAATTCCCAATCCCAATTCCCATCTCAATTCCCAATTCCCTTCCCTATTCCCAATTCCCAATCCCCAGTTCCATTCCATTCCCAATTGCCAATTCCTTATTCTCAATTCCCAATTTCTTCCCTATTTCATATTCCCAATTCCATTCCCAATTCCCAATCCCCAATTCTCAATTCCAACTGCAGTTCCCAAATCCATTCCCAATTCCAATTCCCAATTCCATTCCATTCCCAATTCCCAGTTCCAATTCCATTCCCAATTCCATTCCCTATTCCCAATTCCCAATTTCCTTGCATTCCCAATTTCCTTCCCTATTCCCAGTTCCCAATTCCATTCCCAATTCCATTCCCAATTCCCAGTTTCAAATTCCCTTCCCTTCCCAATTCCCAATTTCCGTCCCTATTCCCAATATCCAATTCCATTCCCTATTTCCTATTCCCAATTCCCAATTTCGCAGTTCCCTTCCCTTCCCAATTCCATTCCCAATTCCCAATCCCAATTCAAAATTCCCAATTCCCAACTCCCTTCCCAATTCCCCATTCCCAATTCTATTCCCAATTCCCGAAATCCCAATTCCCAATCCCCCATTCCCAATTAATTCCCAGTTCCTAATTGCAATTCCCAATTCCCAATTTCCAATCCCAATCCCAATCCCCAGTTCCCTTCCGAGTTCCCAGTTCCCAATTCCCTTTCCAATTCCCAGTTCCATTCCCAATTCCCAATTCCCAATCCCCAATTCCCATTTCCATTTCCAGTTCCCAATTCCATTTCCTAATTCCCAATTCCCAAACCCTATTCCCAATTCCATTCCCAATTCCCATTTTTATTCCCAATTCCCTATTCCAAATTCCCTTCCCAATTTCCAGTTCCCTTCTATTCCCAATTCCCAATCACCAATTCCCAATTCCCAGTTCCATTCCCAATCCCAATCTCAAATCCCAATCCCCAGTCCCCAATTCCCAAAATCCCAATTCCCAGTTCCATTCCCAATTCCCAATCCCCAATCCCAGTCCCTCTTCCCAATTCCCAGTTCCCAATCCCAATCTCAAATCCCAATCCCCAATTCCCAAAATCCCAATTCCCTTCTATTCCTAATTCCCAATTCCCAATTCCCAGTTCCATTCCCAATCCCAATCCCATTCCCAATTCCCAAATCCCAATCCCAGTCCCAATCCCTAATTCCCAATACCCAATCCCCAATCCCCAATCCCAATTCCCAATCCCCAATTCCCAAAATCCCAATTCCCAGTTCCATTCCCAATTCTCAATTCCATTCCCAATTCCCAATTCCCAAATCCCAAATCCCAAATCCCAATTCCCTCCCCTATTCCCAATTCCCAATCCCAGTCCCAATCCCAATTCCCAATCCCAATCCCCAATCCCCAATCCCCAATTCCCAAAATCCCTAGATCCCTTTTCCCAGCTCTCCCGATCCCCGGGGATCTCCCCTCCCCTACCCCTCCCCCCCCCAGGTGGCCCCGCCCGGGGCCAGGAATTTCGGGAAGGAATTCCCAAAATCCCAGAAACAGCCCCGGGGAGGGAGGGGTGGGAGAGGGGCGGCGCTTCCCGAATCCCCAAAAAATCCCAGAGATGATCCAGGAGGGACACGGCGAGATGGGGAAAAATTGGGGGGGGGAAATGGGGAAAAATGGGGAAAAAATAGGGAAAATAAGGGGAGAAAAATTGAAAGAAAATGGGGAAAAAATGGGGAAAATGGGAGAAAAAATGGGGAAAAAATGGGGAAAAAATGGGGAAAAAATGGGGAAAAAGGGGGAAAAAGGGGGGAGAAAATGGGGGAGAAAAATGGGAAAAAATGAGGGAAAATGGAGAAAAAAATGGGGAGAAAAAGGGGGGGGAATAAGGAAAAAATGGGGAAAAATGGGGAAAAAAATGGGGGAAATGGGGAAAATAAAGAGAGAAAAATGGGAAGAAAATGGGGAAAAAATGGGGAAAAATATGGGGAAAATGGGGGAAAAAGTGGGAAAAAGGGGAAAAAACCGGGAAAAAAATGGGGAAAAATGGGGAAAAAATGGGGAAAAAATGGGGAAACATGGGAAAAAATAGGGAAAATAAGGGGAGAAAAATTGGAAGAAAATGGGGGAAAAAGGGGGAAAATGGGAGAAAAAATGGGGAAAAATGCGGGGAAAAGGGGAAAAAAACCTGGGAAAAATGGGGAAAATATGGGGAAAAATAGGGAAAAAATGGGGAAAATGGGAAAAAAGCTAGGAAAAAATGGGGAAAAATAGGAAAAAACTGGAAAAACTGGGGAAAAACTGGGAAAAATGTGAAAAAATGGGGAAAAAACGGGGGAAAAATGGGAAAAAATGAGTAAAAATGGGGAAAAAATTGGGGAAAAGAAAGGGGAAAAATGGGGAAACAAATTGGGAAAAAATGGGGATAAAAGGGAAAAAGGGGAAAGAAACTGGGAAAAATTGGGAAAAAATGGAAAAAGGGGAAAAAAATGGGGGGGAAAATGGAGAAAAATAGGGAAAATGGGGAATAAATGGGGAAAAATGGGGGAAAAAAGAGAAAAAAATGGATAAAAATGGGGAAAAATTGGGGAAAAATGGGAAGAAATCGGAAAAAATGAGTAAGAAAAAGGGAAAAATATGGGGGAAAATGTGGAAAAATGGGGGAAAATTGGGGCAAAAAAATGGGGAAAATTGGGAGAAAAAATGGGGAAAAATGGGGGAAAAATGGGTGGAAAAATGGGGAAAAATGGGGGGAAAAAGGGGAAAAAAATGGGAAAAATGGGTGGAAAAATGGGGAAAATTGGGAAAAAATTGGGGAAAAATGGGGGAAAAAAGGGGGGGGAAATGGGGTGAAAAAATGGGGGGAAAATGGGAAAAAATGAGGAAAAAATGAGAAAGAAAAAGGGAAAAATATGGGGAAAAATGGGAGAAAAAGTGGGGAAAAATGGAGAAGAAAGGGAAAAAACTGGGAAAAATTGGGAAAGATATGGGGAAAAATAGGGGAAAAATGGGGGGAAACGGGGAAAAAATAGGGAAAAATTGGAAAAAAAGAGGAAAAAAAATTCCCGCGTGGATGGCGCTCACCATGGCTGGAATTGCCGCAGGAATTGGGAAGATCCCGATGGATCCGTGGGGATCTGCTCCCGGCCCGAGGAAATGGAAAAAATGGGGGAAAATGGGGAAAAAATGGGGAAAAAATGGGGGGAAAACGGGGAAAATTGGGAAAAAAGGGGGAAAAATGGGTGGAAAAATGGGGAAAATTGGGAAAAAAGGGGGAAAAATGGGTGGAAAAATGGGGAAAATTGGGAAAAAAAATGGGGGAAGAATGGGGAAAAAAACCTGGGAAAAATGAGGAAAAATGGGGAAAAAGAATGGAAAAATGGGGGAAAAAATGGGGAAAAAATGGGGGGGGGAAATGGGAAAGAAAATGGGGGAAAATGGGAAAAATGGGGGAAAAACCTGGGAAAAATTGAGAAAAATATGGGGAAAAATAGAGAAAAAATGGGGGGAAAATTGGGAAAAATGGGGAAAAATGGGGGAGAAAAGGGGAAAAATATGGAGAAAAATGGGGAAAATTGGGAGAAAAAATGGAGAAAAATGGGGGAAAAATGGGTGGAAAAATGGGGAAAATTGGGAAAAAATTGGGGAAAAATGGGGAAAATTGGGAAAAAATGGGTGGGAAAAAATGGGGAAAAAATGGGGGGAAAACGGGGGAAAAACGGGGGGAAAATGGGGAAAAATGGGAGGGAAAATGGGAAAAATTGGGAAAAAATTGGGGAAAAATGGGGGGAAAAATGGGGGGAAAAATGGGGAAAAATGGGGAAAAAAATGGGGGAGAAAAGGGGAAAAATATGGAGAAAAATGGGGAAAATTGGGAGAAAAAATGGGGAAAAATGCGGGGAAAAGGGGGAAAAAACCTGCGAAAAATGGGGAAAAATATGGGGAAAAATAGGGAAAAAATGGGGAAAATGGGAAAAAAGCTCGGAAAAAATGGGAAAAAATAGGAAAAAACTGGAAAAAATGGGGAAAAACTGGGAAAAATGTGAAAAAATGGGGAAAAAACGGGGGAAAATGGGAAAAAATGAGGAAAAATGGGGAAAAAATTGGGGAAAAGAAAGGGGAAAAATGGGGAAACAAATTGGGAAAAAATGGGGATAAAAGGGAAAAAGGGGAAAGAAACTGGGAAAAATTGGGAAAAAATGGAAAAAGGGGAAAAAAATGGGGGGGAAAATGGAGAAAAATAGGGAAAATGGGGAACAAATGGGGAAAAATGGGGGAAAAAAGAGAAAAAAATGGATAAAAATGGGGAAAAATTGGGGAAAAATGGGAAGAAATCGGAAAAAATGAGTAAGAAAAAGGGAAAAATATGGGGGAAAATGTGGAAAAATGGGGGAAAATTGGGGCAAAAAAATGGGGAAAATTGGGAGAAAAAATGGGGAAAAATGGGGGAAAAATGGGTGGAAAAATGGGGAAAAATGGGGGGAAAAAGGGGAAAAAAATGGGAAAAATGGGTGGAAAAATGGGGAAAATTGGGAAAAAATTGGGGAAAAATGGGGGAAAAAAGGGGGGGGAAATGGGGTGAAAAAATGGGGGGAAAATGGGAAAAAATGAGGAAAAAATGAGAAAGAAAAAGGGAAAAATATGGGGAAAAATGGGAGAAAAAGTGGGGAAAAATGGAGAAGAAAGGGAAAAAACTGGGAAAAATTGGGAAAGATATGGGGAAAAATAGGGGAAAAATGGGGAAAAATGGGGGGAAACGGGGAAAAAATAGGGAAAAATTGGAAAAAAAGAGGCAAAAAAATTCCCGCGTGGATCTCGCTCACCATGGCTGGAATTGCCGCAGGAATTGGGAAGATCCCGATGGATCCGCGGGGATCTGCTCCCGGCCCGAGGAAATGGGAAAAATGGGGGAAAATGGGGAAAAATGGGGAAAAAATGGGGAAAAATGGGGAAAATTGGGAAAAAATGGGTGGGAAAAAATGGGAAAAAATGGGGAAAAAATGAGAAAGTAAAAGGGAAAAATATGGGGAAAAATGGGAGAAAAAGGGAAAAAATGGGGGGAAAATGGGGAAAAATGGGGGACAAATGGGGGAAAAATGGGGAAAATAAGGGGAGAAAAATGGGGAAAATAAGGGGAGAAAAATGGGAAAAAATGGGTAAAAAATGGGGAAAAATGAGGGAGAAATGGGGAAAAAATAGGGAAAAAATGGGGGGAAACATGGGGGGAAAATGGGGAAAAAATGGGAAAAAATAGGAAAAAATGGGGGAAAATGAGAAAGAAAAAGGGAAAAATAGGGGGGAAAGTGGAGAAAAAATGGGGAAAAAATGGGGGAAAAATGGGAGAAAATGGGGAAAAATTTGGGGAAAAAATGGGGGAAAATGGGGAAAAATGAGGCAAAAAAATTCCCGCGTGGATCTCGCTCACCGTGGCTGGAATTGCCGCAGGAATTGGGAAGATCCCGATGGATCCGCGGGGATTGGGGACGATCCCGATGGATCCGCGGGGATCTGCTCCCGCCCCGAGGAAATGGAAAAAATGGGGGAAAATGGGGAAAAATGGGAGGGAAAATGGGAAAAATTGGGAAAAAATTGGGGGAAAATGGGGGGAAAAAATGGGGAAAAAAGGGGGGAAAATGGGCGGAAAAATGGGGAAAATTGGGAAAAAATTGGGGAAAAATGGGGGAAAAAAGGGGGGGAAATGGGGTGAAAATTGGGGGGAAAAATGGGAAAAAATGAGGAAAAAATGAGAAAGAAAAAGGGAAAAATATCAGGAAAAATGGGGAAAATGGGAGAAAAAATGGGGGGAAATGGAGAAGATAGGGAAAAAACTGGGAAAAATTGGGAAAGATATGGGGAAAAATAGGGGGAAAATGGGGAAAAATGGGTGGGAAACTGGGAAAAAATGGGGAAAAATTGGAAAAAAAGAGGAAAAAAAATTCCTCCGCGTGGATGGCACTCACCATGGCTGGAATTGCCGCAGGAATTGGGAAGATCCCGATGGATCCGCGGGGACTGGGGACGATCCCGATGGATCCGCGGGGATCTGCTCCCGTCCCGATGGAATTCCCGGCCCTGCCCTTCCCATGGGAATTGCCACATTCCAGAGGGGGAGGGAGGGAGGGTTGGAAAATCAGGATGGGAGCAGCTCCGGGCGTGGAGCGGAGCCGGAAATCCCAAAAATTCCCCAAAGTTTGGGGAAAAAGTTGTTTTTTCCTTTTGGGGTTTCCTGGGATGGGAGAGCTGGGGAAAGCGGGAAAGGGAGAGGGAGAAATTCCCAAGGATTTTGGGAGAGGGAAAAATTCCCAAGGATTTTGGAAGAAGAAAAAAATTCCCAGCGATTCTGGGAGAGGGAAAAATTCCCAAGGATTTGGGGAGAAGAAAAAATTCCCGAAGATTTTGGGAGAGGGAAAAATTCCCGAAGATTTTGGGGATGTGAGAGCAGGAAATTCCTGGGAAAAATGGGAAAATGGGGATATAGGGAAAAATCCCAAAGATTTTGGGAATTTGGGAGCACAGAAGCCTTGGGAAAAGTGGGAAAAGGAGGGGAGAGGGAAAAATTCCCAAAGATTTTGGGGATGTGAGAGCAGGGAATTCCGGGGAAAATGGGAAATAGGGAAAAAACCCAAAAGATTTCAAAGATTTTGGGAATTTGGGAGCACGGGGGAGGTTCAGGCACGGAATTTTGGGGAAAAATGGGGAAATTAGGGAAAATATCCCAAAGATTTCAAAGATTTTGGCAATTTGGGAATGTGGGGGCAGGGAATTCCTGGGAAAAACGGGAAAATGGGGAAATAGGGAAAAAACCCAAAAGATTTCAAAGATTTTGGGAATTTGGGAACACAGGAGAGGTTCAGGCAGGGATATTTTGGGAAAAATGGGGAAATAGGAAAAAAATCCCAAAGTTTTCAGAGATTTTGGGAATGTGGGAGCACAGAAACCTGGGAAAAATGGAAAAGGGAGGGACAGGGAAAAGATCCCAAAAATTCTAAAGATTTTGGGAATTGGGAGCACGGGGGAGGTTCAGGAAGGGAATTCCTGGGAAAATGTGGAAATAGGAAAAAAATCCAAAAATTTTCAGAGATTTTGGGAATGTGGGGGCAGGGAATTCCTGGGAAAAATGGCAAAGGTGGGGGAGAGGGAAAAGAACCAAAAATCCCAAAGATTTTGGGAATTTGGGAACATGGGGGAGGTTTAGGCAGGGAATTTTTGGGAAAAATGGGAAAAGGAGGGGAGAGGGAAAAGATCCCAAAAATTTCAAAGATGTCAAAGATTTTGGGAATGTGGGAGCAGAGAATTCCTGGGAAAATGTGGAAATAGGGAAAAAAAACGAAAGATTTCAAAGATTTGGGAATTTGGGAGCACAGGGAAGGTTCAGGCAGGGAATTTTTGGGGAAATGGGGAAATTAGGGAAAATATCCCAAAGATTTCAGAGATTTTGGGAATGTGGGGGCAGGGAATTCCTGGGAAAATGTGGAAATAGGGAAAAATCCCAAAGATTTTGGGAATTTGGGAGCACAGGTTGGGGTTCAGGCAGGGAATTCCTGGGAAAAATGGGAAAAGGAGGGGAGAGGGAAAAGAACCAAAAAAATCCCAAAGATTTTGGGAATGTGGGAGCAGGGAATTCCTGGGAAAATGTGGAAATAGGGAAAAAATCCCAAAGACTTCAAAGATTTTGGGAATTTGGAGGCACAGAGGGGTTCAGGCAAGGAATTCCTGGGAAAATGTGGAAAAAAATCCCCAAAGTTTTCAGAGATTTTGGGAATGTGGGGGCAGGGAACTCCTGGGAAAAATGGGAAAAAGGGAGAAAATCCCAAAGATTTCAAGGATTTGGGGAATTTGGGAGCACAGGGAGGTCCAGGCAGGGAATTTTTGGGAAAAATGGGGAAATAGGAAAAAAATCCCAAAGTTTTCAGAGATTTTGGGAATGTGGGAGCACAGAAACCTTGGGAAAAATGGAAAAGGGAGGGACAGGGAAAAGATCCCAAAAATTCTAAAGATTTTGGGAATTTGGGAAGGTGGGGGCAGGGAATTCCTGGGAAAAGGGGGAAAAAGGGAAAAAAATCCCAAGATTTTGGGAATTTGGGAGCACAGGGGAGGTTCAGGAAGGGAATTCCTGGGAAAATGTGGAAATAGGAAAAAAATCCCAAAAATTTTCAGAGATTTTGGGAATGTGGGGGCAGGGAATTCCTGGGAAAAATGGCAAAAGTGGGGGAGAGGGAAAAGAACCAAAAAAATCCCAAAGATTTTGGGAATTCAGGAGCACGGGGGAGGTTCAGGCGGGGAATTTTTCGGAAAAATGGGAAAAGGAGGAGAGAGGGAAAAGATCCTAAAGATTTCAGAGATTTTGGGGATGTGGGAGCAGGGAATTCCTGGGAAAAATGGGAAATGGGGAAAAATCCCAAAGATTCTGGGAATTTGGGAGCATGGGAGAGGTTCAGGCAGGGAATTTCCCAGGAATTTTCCAAAGATTTTCCAGGGATTTTCCAGGAATTTCCCAGGGATTTTTCCAAGAATTTCCCAGGGATTTTCCACAGATTTTCCAAGAATTTTCCAGGAATTTCCAAGGGATTTTTCCAGGAATTTCCCAGGATTTCTTTCCCAGAGATTTCCCAGGAATTTCCCAGGCATTTTCCAGAACTTTCCCAGGAATTTTCCAGGTATTTCCCAGAGATTTTGCAGGAATTTCCCAGGAATTTCCCAGGAATTTCCCAGAGATTTCCCAGAGATTTTCCAGGGATTTCCCAGGGATTTCCCAGGGATTTCCCAGGGATTTTCCAGAGATTTCCCAGGGATTTTCCAGGGATTTCCCAGGGATTTTCCAGGACTTTC